>ML380216.1:56051-67069 GCA_005239525.1 Nicotiana knightiana
TCTTTTTTATAAGCCTGAAAACTTAACTCGACTTTTAGAAAGATAATTTAACTCTGAAGATGTTCATAAAAAGCTTAAGGTGCTTCACTTAGTCCTTATACCTGATTTCTTGATAATTAGTAAAAGAAAGTATTTCAAAAATCAAGTGTTTTAGTAGTTTAAACATGAAGAATGACTGATCGCAAATACTAAATGCCTTTATTTTTAAGTCACACAACCCAAAGACGAGTAAGAATTCATATATATGGACATATAGTTAAGAAAGCCGACAAAATAACATATATAGATGTCGAATACCCTATTTAACCGAACGAGTGGAATATCAACCTAATAGCATCATAAAAATACTTCAGCTACGATCCCAATGCCTTTCTCACAAGGTCTTCCTAGCAATAGAATAGTAAAATACCACATTTGGCGTCTTGGGAATTTCCCAGAATTCGTGCTAAAAGGAAGGACGGAGCTTAGCCTTAACATACCTTTCCAACGAACATCTGAATGCCGGTAGTTCCTTCACAAACGTTGTTCCTTACATCCTAATCTTAGCAAACACTATATATATGCAGCTTATATGCACCTATAAACAGTTCATCATTGAGTTTAAATCGACAGATTTTCCATATGACTCTAACTTGACGAAATGTCCGTAGAACTTTGTAAAAACGATCATAAAAGAGTCCGAAGATGATTACCTTGGAAAACCAAGTATAAATCTTGAACAACCAGCAAGAACAACAAATTTCTATCTTCCAAAAATAGCTCCAAACACAACTAATAGAAGGGGAAAACGATTGTAAAGCGTAGAGATTGCGTTTCTAGGAACGGGAGCAAACTTTAACGATAGAAATTGTTAAAATCGCATCTCAATCACTCAAGAACACCATGGAACCCACTCTTCAGCTTTCTCACTGTTTTGGGACGAAGATGAAATGTTTTGGGGTCTTAAAATTCGGATTTTCCGACTTATACTACTTGTTTGACCCGACCCGGTTCGTGACCCGGTTTCAGCCTGGACAGTCCGTGGTAAAACAGTCATAACTTCTTACTCCGATGTCGGTTTGATGTGAGTTTTTTTTGGTTGCGAACTAGACTCGTAGACCTACGATTCGATAGGTTGTGGGTCCCATAAATCCTTATATTTTGGGAGAAATAATCTGATACATTTGACCCAAAGTTTAGAAAATTTATTAGAGAAATTTACGATAACTTTTGCCGACCTTTATTTCGCAACTTGCTTGACTCCAAAAATTAACATGTGACCAGTGTGATATTATAATACCTCATAACACATTATTCTTAGCATATTATACACTCTTAGTCTTATCCCGCAGGTGCAAGTTAACTTAAACCTTCCGAACGCGCGGGGTGCTACCCGAGTCATTTCTTTAACCACGAACCTTTGTTTAAGGGATTCCTTTGACCTAAAGCTTTAGTTTTTGTTCCTTTATATTACCACACATTTTCAGTCTTATTCTCTCAATGTGCTNCTTGTTCTCTCAATGTGCTATATCCAATCATATATACCTTGTATAACCACGCCACGTTACGCATATTACGTAAGAGAAGAGGGAAAAAAAACACATGGGGTCTCACAGTCTCCCCCCCCCCTTAAGAACATTCGTCCGCGAATGGGTCAAGTCAATTCCTTGGTTTAATTTCTTTTCCGCTAATACGTTATTTGCGAGGCTATATTTGTTACATTTGCAAAGCATAAATAAAATTTTGAATATTCCAACTACTAGGCTTCGTATAGCTATCTTGCAATAAGAAATTTAAATTGCACTTTCAAGTCATTTAAAATCCAATTAAGTTGCTATAAAGAAATAATTTCCAATTATTTACATGCGACTCACCTTAAGTTGTAAATAGGTGGGGATACTTCTTCCTCATTTCCTCCTCATCTTCCCAGGTCATTTCCTCGATGTTGTTATTTCGCCATAACACTTTCACGGAAGCCACTTCTTTAGTTCGAAGCTTTCTTACCTGCCGATCTAAAATAGCTACTGGTATTTCTGCATAAGATAAGTCTTCAGCAATGTGAATATCCTCAATGGGCGTAATACGTGAAGGATCTCCAATACACTTCTGCAACACAGATACATGAAACACAGGATGGACTGCTTCCAATTCTGAAGGCAAATCAAGCTCGTACGCCACCCTACCAATCCTCCGAATAATCTTATACGGTCCAACATACCTGGGGCTGAGCTTCCCCTTCTTTCCAAATCGCATGACGCCCTTCATAGGCGATACTTTCAGGAAAACCCAATCTTTTACATCAAACTCTAAGTCTCGTCGTCGAACATCTGCATAAGACTTCTGCCGACTTTGTGCTGTACGCAGTCGATCTCTAATAAGTTTTACCTTTTCCATTGCTTGCTGGACTAAATTAGGACCTAGCAACTCTGCTTCCCCAACCTCGAACCACTGATCGGCGATCTACACTTACGCACGTATAGTGCTTCGTAAGGACCTATGTGAATACTAGCTTGGAAGCTGTTATTATAAGCGAACTCAATAAGAGGTAGATGATCATCCCAACTTCCTTTAAAATCTAGCACGCATGCACGTAACATATCCTCAACTATCTAAATAATACGCTCTGCATGTCCATCCATTTGTGGATGAAAAGCGGTGCTAAGATTTACCTGCGTGCCTAGACCCTTCTGAAAAGATTTCCAAAAATGTGCTGTAAATTAAGCCCCTCAATCAGAGATAATAGATAATGGCACTCCGTGAAGGCGAACAATCTCTCGAATGTAATGCTTGGCATAATCCTCGGCTGAATATGTCGTCCTGACTGGCAGGAAATGAGTAGATTTTGTAAGCCTATCAATAATTACCCAAATAGAATCATACCTCCGTGGAGTGCGAGGCAAACCAGTGATGGAATCCATATTTATCATGCCCCATTTCCATTATGGAATCTCAATATACTGAGTTAGGCCTCCAGGCCTCTGATGTTCGGCTTTAATTTGCTGGCAGTTGGGACATTAGGTTACCAGGTCCGCGATATCTTTTTTCATTCCATTCCACCAATAGATCTGTCGAAGGTCCCGATACATCTTTGTCGCTCCGGGGTGAACTGCATATCTAGAATAATGGGCCTCAGAAAGAATCTTGGCGCGTGATCACGCCTCACCCACACTACTATATAAGTATGAAGGCAAGGATCGTGTAGTTTTTACCTGAATGGTCGGGATCGAATCCACAAGGAGTCTATAATGGGAGTGAGTGTATAAGTGATCTAAAAGGGTCGAGTGTTTCTAATTGCACTTCTAATCATTTGTTGGTGTTGAATTATGCTAAGTGTATTCTATTGCTTGTAAGCTAATTAATGACTAACTTTGTTTTTGTTGTTGTTTTCTGATATTAATAAAGGCACTAGGGTCGTGACCGTTGCCTAGGAGGATACACAACGGGGTTCAATTCTAAGGTCGGGGAATTGGCTAGGGATACAGCTATAACCATTGCACGAAGGTGCTCACTCTATACCTCTCGGCAGTTTGAGTGGTTTTACCCTAACTGCCCATCTCGAGGTCAATTAGGTGCCAATTAATCAAGCAATTCAGGATTAGGTAGGGTGTTACTCTCTCGAGGTTTAACCCGTTAATTAGGGATCAAGTAGGGTTTGACCATTTCTAGGTTCAACCCAATTGATTAGGACTACCAATCTCTTGATAATGCCCTAATTTCCTATTAGGCTAATTTCTAGACTCAAGTCTTCTTTCTCAAGAAAGACCCAAGTCATGAAAAGGTTGATTATTGTTTGCAACCATTAATTATAGCAATAAAAACCTTGAACTAGCCTAAATATCCAACACCCATTAATTCCCCAACCTTAATTTCAAAAACCCATTACATACCCACACTAGGGTTGAGCCACAACCCTGGATAATGGGTCTAGCTACTCATAATCAAAGATGAAAACAATGATAGAGAAGAAGAATAACCCATTTAATTGATTCCTAACAATGAAATTGAAGTTTTTAATGTTATTCAAGAACAAAGCTAGAAAGATAAAATCCTTAAAATATTCACGTGCTCTCTACTTCAGAAATTACAAGATATGTAAAGAAATTACAAAATAGTCTATTTATAATCTGCCAAATTTTAGGATGAAAATGCCCCTGCAGGACCACTGCGGACCGCGAAAACACGGCCGCGGTCCGTGGAAACAATGAGGTTGTTGAACTGAACTGCTGGTCTTCTAGTAAGGTTCGACCGCGGACCGCGAAATAAGGACCGCGGACCGCAAAATAAGGACCGCGGACCGCAAAATAAGGACCGCGGACTGCGGTGAAAACTTGCATTGTCATCAATCCTCACTGGAAGGCCACCGCAGACCGCAAAATGAGGACCGCGGCCACGGTGGAAACTTGTATTATTTCCCAAGCTCACTGGAATGCCACTGCGGACCGCGAAATGAGGACCGTGGCCGCGGTGGAAACTTGCCTTGTGTTCAACCTCATTGGAATGCCACCGCGGTCCGCGGTCCGTGAAACGAGGACCGCGGCCGTGGTGGATACTTGCCTTACTTTCGACCTCACTGGAATTCCACCGCGGACCGCGAAATGAGGATCGCGGCCGCGGTGGCCTTTCTGCTTTATCATTTTTGTTGTATTTGATCCTTGTGCCGGATTCACTCCTGTTTTGAGAATATTTTAGACTAAGTGTCTTCATTTCTGGTTCAATCCTGCAACAAGCACAACGTATAAGCTTTCGGGGAAACTTTGTGTACCGTTATATCCAAAATTCATGTATAAGGGAACGGAAAACGAGGCAAAAATCCAAGTTATCAACTCCCCCAAACTTAAGCTCTTGCTTTTCCTCAAGCAAACAAAATAAGCCCCACCCCTACGATAGATTTCACGAAAATTTGGTTGTACTAATGGTGACCTCAACTAGCATCAATTGGAACTAACCATATCCCCTAATGCAATTGAATTATTGACAATGATTGAATTTTTCAAAACCATAGTTTCAAGTGTGATACAAGAGCTTCAAGGGTTGTTCCAACTCATCAGTGAACTTCTAACTACTACCTCGGTCAGTGTGGTTCCCAGGTTCTTATTCTGTGACTTTCCCTAAGCATCTCACCTTTAGAATAATGACACTCAAAACGAGGAATATGGGGAATCACTCATGTCTCATCAAGGAAAAAGTCCCAAGTTCGGCTCAAAGTACCATAGGCTTGCCCTTTGTGTAAATCACCACTAATGCAAGCTTCAATCGACTTGAGATCATATAGGTCTTTTGTGGAATCATGATGAAGTCAGGTTAAGGGCAGGAAGTATTTGGTCAGAGTGAATCTTATCTTTCCTTAAGCACTTCATATTTAACCGTTCTCATATTTTTTTCTTGACTCGTTGTGTCCTTTTATCTTTTTTAGGGTTGGAGAAACATTTTCTCATCAATTCCATCTTCTTCTTATGCTTTCCAAACTTTTGGCATCGCTTTTTCATCAATTCCCTTTATTTCTTCTTTTTGTTCATTCTTTTCTTTTCATTCTTTTTCATTGCCTTTTTTATCTTCTTTCTTTTGTGCATTCTTTTTCACTTCATCACATCTCTCGTCTCTCCCCCAAACTTATGCTTTTTGCCTAGCGCCAAGAAAAAATTGTGTGCCAAGAGAGGGTAAAAGAATGGTTGAAGGCTTGTACCTTGGTTTGAAAGAAAGGGTTTAAGGCTCAAACGGGTTGACTAGGGAATATGTCTTTTGGAAGGACATGGAAGTGTTCAATACTTTTTTCAAGCCAAGGAAGGCCTATAGTCACTTCTCAAGTCAAATTACACCTAGAATTTCGCCTAGACAACACTCAGGGCAAGTTCTAGACTAGTGGCACGGAACTTGGACTTGCAATTGCGAATTTCTCACCACTCACAGCTAAAGGATTGATACAGAAACCGAGTCGAGGGCCCACAACGACCTTAGTCATGTTTTGAGTAACAAAAAAATGGTCCCGAAGAACCACCCGATGATTATCAGCCAATACAAGAGTCTCAAGATCGTCATTATCACCATCCTAAACACAACGGTTTGTCTTTGACCATGGGATCAAAGTCAACTGTGATAGGCCCAAGTGAAGCTTTTCTTGGGGCACGATTATTGAAAAATAAAACAACAAGAAAAGGAAAAACAGACTCAAACCCTTAAGAATGTTGTCACACCGTCCATCCTTGGGAAGAGCCACCCGGTTCACACAAATTCCACCTTTGGAAAGAACCGTGGCGTTAAGAAAACCAAAGGCTTATTGCTCGCGTGCAAACCAAACAAGAAGCTATGAAAGAAAAATAAGCTATAAAATAGAAAAGAAATGCATAAAGTAAAGTAAAGTGAGTGGGATAGAATGAATATGTACATTAGGGGAATTAGATGAATATACACGGGGGATGAACATTTACAATGGATAGTTAACTTATACATACCAAAATGGAAAATAACATAAAGAAAAAGAAGAAAAATATTGTTTGCATTATACAACCCAATGTAGCCAAGATCAAATGCCTATAGGGCCACTCCCCCAACTAAGAGATAGCATTGTCCTCAATGCTATATAACAAAAATAGTGCACAAAATATGGGAGAGAGAGAGAGAGAGAGTAAATAAAACTCCCTATTGGACCTTGGCCTGCTGTGGTCCCTGCTGCTGTGTATGTGAAGGGATAGGATCTGCCTGAGACCGGGACTGTGAAGGATCAAGATCTGCAACTGGCTGTGTCTGCTACTGCCTGTGATGGAGCTCCGGTGGAGTGGGCCTCCTGGCTCTGTGCCTGAGTCTGCTCTGTGGGAGGGTCTGCCAGTACAAGTCTGATGTCCTGAGCACGGGGCATAACCTTCCTCTTCTTCAATGGCCTCACCGGATCCTCCTCCCGCACTGACTGAGGCTCTGGCTGATGCTGTGGCTGTGGCTCTTTAGGGTCTGCTAGTAGCATCTCCAATGGAATTTGATCACCCATTAGCTTGTCGACCTCCTTTCTCAGCTTATCCACCTCCTCCTTTGACGCCCGAGTCTTCCTTAACTTCTTTGTTTCTCTGGACAGCTTTGTCACTGCACTCTCATGTGCACCCACCGCGTCCAGGATTTTCTTCTGGTTTTCCAAAATTTCTTTCAAAGTGTCCTGAATGGACTGCGGGACCTGTGGTGGGGGAGGAGTAGCTGGGGCTGCCACAGTTGTAGAATTTGCAGTCAACTTTGTAGTAGTTGACTGCATTCAATTGTTGAGGCTTGTCAGTGTTAGGTTCAGCGGGTGAGCAGTCATTTGATAGGCTCTGGTGGAGGGAATGTCAGTGGCGGTGGAGGTAGACGGGCCTGGAACCTCCTCTGGAATGGTGGGCTGGGGAAGGGAAGGTTCTACCACCACCACTGGCTCTTCAGACTGGCTAGTGGAGGCAACAGACTTACCCTTTGACTTCTTTTTTAATCGTTCTCATATTTTTTTCTTGACTCTTTGAGTCCTTTTATCTTTTTTAGGGTTGGAGAGACATTTTCTCATCAATTCCATCTTATTCTTATGCTTTCCAATCTTTTGGCATCGCTTTTTCATCAATTCCCTATATTTCTTCTTTTTGTTCATTCTTTTATTTTCATTCTTTTTCATTGCCTTTTCTCTCTTCTTTCTTTTGTGCCTTCTTTTTCACTTCATCACATCTCTCGTCTCTCCCCCAAACTTATGCTTTTTGCCTAGCCCCAAGAAAAAATTGTGTGCCAAGAGAGGGTAAGAAAATGGTTGAAGGCTTGTACCTTGGTTTGAAAGAAAGGGTTTAAGGCTCAAACGGGTTGACTAGGGAATATGTCTTTTGGAAGGTCATGGAAGTGTTCAATTCTTTGTTCAATCCAAGGAAGGCCTATAGTCACTTCTCAAGCCAAATTACACCTAGAATTTCGCCTAGACAACACTCAGGGCAAGTTCTAGACTAGTGGCACGGAACTTGGACTTGCAATTGCGAATTTCTCACCACTCACAGCTAAAGGATTGATACAGAAACCGAGTCGAGGGCNAGTTATTCATGTTTTGAGTAACAAAAAAATGGTCCCGAAGAACCACCCGATGATTATCAGCCAACACAAGAGTCTCAAGATCGTCACTATCACCATCCTAAACACAACGGTTTGTCTTTGACCATGGGATCAAAGGCAACTGTGTTAGGCCCAAGTGAAGCTTTTCTTGGGGTACGGTTATTGAAAAACAAAACAACAAGAAAAGGAAAAACAGACTCAAACCCTTAAGAATGTTGTCACACCGTCCATCCTTGGGAAGAGCCACCCGGTTCACACAAATTCCACCTTTGGAAAGAACCGTGGCGTTAAGAAAACCAAAGGCTTATTGCTCGCGTGAAAACCAAACAAGAAGCTATGAAAGAAAAATAAGCTATAAAATAGAAAAGAAATGCATAAAGTAAAATAAAGTGAGTGGGATAGAATGAATATGTACATTAGGGGAATTAGATGAATATACATGGGGGATGAACATTTACAATGGATAGTTAACTTATACATACCAAAATGGAAAATAACATAAAGAAAAAGAAGAAAAATATTGTTTGCATTATACAACCCAATGTAGCCAAGATCAAATGCCTATAGGGCCACTCCCCCAACTAAGAGATAGCATTGTCCTCAATGCTTTATAACAAAAATAGTGCACAAAATATGGGAGAGAGAGAGAGAGAGAGTAAATAAAACTCCCTATTGGCCCTTGGCCTGCTGTGGTCCCTGCTGCTGTGTATGTGAGGGGATAGGATCTGCCTGAGACCGGGACTGTGAAGGATCAGGATCTGCAACTGGCTGTGTCTGCTACTGCCTGTGATGGAGCTCCGAAGGGCTGGGCCTCCTGGCTCTATGCCTTAGTCTGCTCTGTGGGAGGGTCTGCCAGTACAAGTCTGATGTCCTGAGCACGAGGCATAACCTTCCTCTTCTTCAATGGCCTCACCGGATCCTCCTCCCGCACTGACTGAGGCTCTGGCTGCTGCTGTGGTTGTGGCTCTGTAGGGTCTGCTAGTAGCATCTCCAATGGAATTTGATCACTCATTAGCTTGTCGACCTCCTTTCTCAGCTTATCCACCTCCTCCTTTGACGTCCGAGTCTTCCTCAACTTCTTTGTTTCTCTTGCCAGCTTTGTCACTGCACTCTCATTTGCACCCACCGCGTCCAGGATTTTCTTCTGGTTTTCCAAAATTTCTTTCAAAGTGTCCTGAATGGACTGCGGGACCTGTGGTGGGGGAGGAATAGCTGGGGCTGCCACAGCTGTAGAATTTGCAGTCAACTTTGTAGTAGTTGACTGCATTCAATTGTTGAGGCTTGTCAGTGTTAGGTTCAGCCAGTGAGCAGTCATGTGATAGGCTCTGGTGGAGGGAATGTCAGTGGCGGTGGAAGTAGACGGGCCTGGAACCTCTTCTGGAATGGCAGGCTGGGGAAGGGAAGGTTCTACCACCACCACTGGCTGTTCAGACTGGCTAGTGGAGGCAACAGACTTACCCTTTGACTTCTTTTTTAATCGTTCTCATATTTGTTTCTTGACTCTTTGAGTCCTTTTATCTTTTTTAGGGTTGGAGAGACATTTTCTCATCAATTCCATCTTATTCTTATGCTTTCCAAACTTTTGGCATCGCTTTTTCATTAATTCCCTTTATTTCTTCTTTTTGTTCATTCTTTTCTTTTCATTCTTTTACATTGCCTTTTCTATCTTCTTTCTTTTGTGCCTTCTTTTTCACTTCATCACATCTCTCGTCTCTCCCCCAAACTTATGCTTTTTGCCTAGCGCTAAGAAAAAATTGTGTGCCAAGAGAGGGTAAAAGAATGGTTGAAGGCTTGTACCTTGGTTTGAAAGAAAGGGTTTAAGGCTCAAACGGGTTGACTAGGGAATATGTCTTTTGGAAGGTCATGGAAGTGTTCAATTCTTTGTTCAAGCCAAGGAAGGCCTATAGTCACTTCTCAAGTCAAATTACACCTAGAATTTCGCCTAGACAACACTCAGGGCAAGTTCTAGACTAGTGGCACGGAACTTGGACTTGCAATTGCGAATTTCTCACCACTCACAGCTAAAGGATTGATACAGAAACTGAGTCGAGGTCCCACAACGACGTTAGTCATGTTTTGAGTAACAAAAAAATGGTCCCGAAGAACCACCCGATGATTATCAGCCAATACAAGAGTCTCAAGATCGTCACTATCACCATCCTAAACACAACGGTTTGTCTTTGACCATGGGATGAAAGGCAACTGTTTTAGGCCCAAGTGAAGCTTTTCTTGGGGCACGGTTATTGAAAAACAAAACAACAAGAAAAGGAAAAACAACTCAAACCCTTAAGAATGTTGTCACACCGTCCATCCTTGGGAAGAGCCACCCGGTTCACACAAATTCCACCTTTGGAAAGAACCGTGGCGTTAAGAAAACCAAAGGCTTATTGCTCGCACGAAAACCAAACAAGAAGCTATGAAAGAAAAATAAGCTATAAAATAGAAAAGAAATGCATAAAGTAAAGTAAAGTGAGTGGGATAGAATGAATATATACATTAGGGGAATTAGATGAACATACATGGGGGATGAACATTTACAATGGATAGTTAACTTATACATACCAAAATGGAAAATAACATAAAGAAAAAGAAGAAAAATATTGTTTGCATTATACAACCCAATGTAGCCAAGATCAAATGCCTATAGGGCCACTCCCCTAACTAAGAGATAGCATTGTCCTCAATGCTATATAACAAAAATAGTGCACAAAATATGGGAGAGAGAGAGAGAGAGTGAAGAAAACTCCCTATTGTCCCCTGGCCTGCTGTGGTCCCTGGTGCTGTGTATGTGAGGGGATAGGATCTGCCTGAGACCGGGACTGTGAAGGATCTGGATCTGCAACTGGCTGTGTCTGCTACTGCCTGTGATGGAGCTCCGGTGGGCTAGGCGTCCTGGCTCTGTGCCTGAGTCTGCTCTGTGGGAGGGTCTGCCAGTACAAGTCTGATGTCCTGAGCACGGGGCATAACCTTCCTCTTCTTCAATGGCCTCACCGGATCCT
>ML380216.1:68770-82256 GCA_005239525.1 Nicotiana knightiana
GCCTATAGTCACTTCTCAAGTCAAATTACACCTAGAATTTCTCATAGACAACACTCAGGGCAAGTTCTAGACTAGTGGCACGGAACTTGGACTTGCAATTGCGAATTTCTCACCACTCACAGCTAAAGGATTGATACTGAAACCGAGTCGAGGGCCCACAACGACCTTAGTCATGTTTTGAGTAAGAAAAAAATGATCCCGAAGAACCACCCGATGATTATCGGCCAACACAAGAGTCTCAAGATCGTCACTATCACCATCCTAAACACAACGGTTTGTCTTTGACCATGGGATCAAAGGAAACTGTGTTAGGCCCAAGTGAAGCTTTTCTTGAGGCACGGTTATTGAAAAACAAAACAACAAAAAAAGGAAAAACAGACTCAAACCCTTAAGAATGTTGTCACACCGTCCATCCTTGGGAAGAGCCACCCGGTTCACAAAAATTCCACCTTTGGAAAGAACCGTGGCGTTAAGAAAACCAAAGTCTTATTGCTCGCGCGAAAACCAAACAAGAAGCTATGAAAGAAAAATAAGAAGCTATAAAATAGAAAAGAAATGCGTAAAGTAAAGTAAAGTGCGTGGGATAGAATGAATATGTACATTAGGGGAATTAGATGAATATACATAGGGGATGAATATTTACAATGGATAGTTAACTTATACATACCAAAATGGAAAATAACATAAAGAAAAAGAAGAAAAATATTGTTTGCATTATACAACCCAATGTAGCCAAAATCAAATGCCTATAGGGCCACTCCCCCAACTAAGAGATAGCATTGTCCTCAATGCTATATAACAAAAATAGTGCACAAAATATGGGAGAGACAGAGAGAGAGAGAGTAAATAAAACTCCCTATTGGCCCTTGGCCTGCTGTGGTCCCTGCTGCTGTGTATGTGAGGGGATAGAATCTGCCTGAGACTGGGACTGTGAAGGATCAGGATCTGCAACTGGCTGTGTCTGCTACTGCATGTGATGGAGCTCCGGTGGGCTGGGCCTCCTGGCTCTATGCCTGAGTTTGCTCTGTGGGAGGGTCTGCCAGTACAAGTCTGATGTCCTGAGCACGGGGCATAACCTTCCTCTTCTTCAATGGCCTCACCGGATCCTTCTCCCGCACTGACTGAGGCTCTGGCTGCTGCTGTGGTTGTGGCTCTGTAGGGTCTGCTAGTAGCATCTCCAATGGAATTTGATCACCCATTAGCTTGTCGACCTCCTTTCTCAGCTTATCCACCTCCTCCTTTGACGCCCGAGTCTTCCTCAACTTCTTTGTTTCTCTAGCCAGCTTTGTCACTGCACTCTCATGTGCACCCACCGCGTCCAGGATTTTCTTCTGGTTTTCCAAAATTTCTTTCAGAGTGTCCTGAATGGACTGCGGGACATGTGGTGGGGGAGGAGTAGCTGGGGCTGCCACAGCTGTAGAATTTGCAGTCAACTTTGTAGTAGTTGACTGCATTCAATTGTTGAGGCTTGTCAATGTTAGGTTCAGCCGGTGAGCAGTCATTTGATAGGCTCTGGTGGAGGGAATGTCAGTGGCGGTGGAGGTAGACGGGCCTGGAACCTCCTCTGGAATGGTGGGCTGGGGAAGGGAAGGTTCTACCACCACCACTGGCTCTTCAGACTGGCTAGTGGAGGCAACAGACTTACCCTTTGACTTCTTTTTTAATCGTTCTCATATTTTTTTCTTGACTCTTTGAGTCCTTTTATCTTTTTTAGGGTTGGAGAGAAATTTTCTCATCAATTCCATCTTATTCTTATTCTTTCCAAACTTTTGGCATCGCTTTTTCATCAATTCCCTTTATTTCTTCTTTTTGTTCATTCTTATCTTTTCATTCTTTTTCATTGCCTTTTCTCTCTTCTTTCTTTTGTGCCTTCTTTTTCACTTCATCACATCTCTCGTCTCTACCCGAAACTTATGCTTTTTGCCTAGCGCCAAGAAAAAATTGTGTGCCAAGAGAGGGTAAAAAAATGGTTGAAGGCTTGTACCTTGGTTTGAAAGAAAGGGTTTAAGGCTCAAACGGTTTGACTAGGGAATATGTCTTTTGGAAGGTCATGGAAGTTTTCAATTCTTTGTTCAAGCCAAGGAAGGCCTATAGTCACTTCTCAAGTCAAATTACACCTAGAATTTTGCCTAGACAACACTCAGGGCAAGTTCTAGACTAGAGGCACGGAACTTGGACTTGCAATTGCGAATTTCTCACCACTCACAGCTAAAGGATTGATACAGAAACCGAGTCGAGGGCCCACAAAGACGTTAGTCAAGTTTTGAGTAACAAAAAAATGGTCCCGAAGAACCACCCGATGATTATCAGCCTACACAAGAGTCTCAAGATCGTCACTATCACCATCCTAAACAAAACGGTTTGTCTTTGACCATGGGATCAAAAGCAACTGTTTTAGGCCCAAGTGAAGCTTTTCTTGGGGCACGGTTATTGAAAAACAAAACAACAAGAAAAGGAAAAACAGACTCAAACCCTTAAGAATGTTGTCACACCGTCCATCCTTGGGAAGAGCCACCCGGTTCACACAAATTCCACCTTTGGAAAGAACCGTGGCATTAAGAAAACCAAAGACTTATTGCTCGCACGAAAACCAAACAAAAAGCTATGAAAGAAAAATAAACTATAAAATAGAAAAAAAATGCATAAAGTAAAGTAAAGTAAAGTGAGTGAAATAGAATGAATATATACATTAGGGGAATTAGATGAACATACATGGGGGATGAACATTTACAATGGATAGTTAACTTATACATACCAAAATGGAAAATAACATAAAGAAAAAGAAGAAAAGTATTGTTTGCATTATACAACCCAATGTAGCCAAGATCAAATGCCTATAGGGCCACTCCCCCAACTAAGAGATAGCATTGTCCTCAATGCTATATAACCAAAATAGTGCACAAAATATGGGAGAGAGAGAGAGAGAGAGTAATAAAACTCCCTATTGGCCCCTGGCCTGCTGTGGTCCCTGGTGCTGTGTATGTGAAGGGATAGGATCTGCCTGAGACCGGGACTGTGAAGGATCAGGATCTGCAACTGGCTGTGTCTGCTACTGCCTGTGATGGAGCTCCGGTGGGCTAGGCCTCCTGGCTCTGTGCCTGAGTCTGCTCTGTGGGAGGGTATGCCAGTACAAGTCTGATGTCCTGAGCACGGGGCATAACCTTCCTCTTCTTCAATGGCCTCACCGGATCCTTTTCCCGCAATGACTGAGGCTCTGGCTGCTGCTGTGGTTGTGGCTCTGTAGGGTCTTCTAGTAGCATCTCCAATGGAATTTGATCACCCATTAGCTTGTTGACCTCCTTTCTCAGCTTATCCACCTCCTCCTTTGACGCCCGAGTCTTCCTCAACTTCTTTGTTTCTCTGGCCAGCTTTGTCACTGCACTCTCATGTGCACCCACCGCGTCCAGGATTTTCTTCTGGTTTTCCAAAATTTCTTTCAGAGTGTCCTGAATGGACTGCGGGACCTGTGGTGGGGGAGGAGTAGCTGGGGTTGCCACAGCTGTAGAATTTGCAGTCAACTTTGTAGTAGTTGACTGCATTCAATTGTTGAGGCTTGTCAGTGCTAGGTTCAGCGGGTGAGCAGTCATTTGATAGGCTCTGGTGGAGGGAATGTCAGTGATGGTGGAGGTAGACGGGCCTGGAACCTCCTCTGGAATGGTGGGCTGGGAAAGGGAAGGTTCTACCACCACCACTGGCTCTTCGGACTGGCTAGTGGAGGCAACAGACTTACCCTTTGACTTCTTTTTTAATCGTTCTCATATTTTTTTTCTTGACTCTTTGAGTCCTTTTATCTTTTTTAGGGTTGGAGATACATTTTCTCATCAATTCCATCTTATTCTTATGCTTTCCAAACTTTTGGCATCGCTTTTTCATCAATTCCCTTTATTTCTTCTTTTTGTTCATTCTTTTCTTTTCATTCTTTTTCATTGCCTTTTCTCTCTTCTTTCTTTTGTGCCTTCTTTTTCACTTCATCACATCTCTCGTCTCTCCCCCAAACTTATGCTTTTTGCCTAGCGCCAAGAAGACATTGTGTGCCAAGAGAGGGTAAAAGAATGGTTGAAGGCTTTTACCTTGGTTTGAAAGAAAGGGTTTAAGGCTCAAACGGGTTGACTAGGGAATATGTCTTTTGGAAGGTCATGGAAGTGTTCAATTCTTTGTTCAAGCCAAGGAAAGCCTATAGTCACTTCTCAAGTCAAATTACACCTAGAATTTCGCCTAGACAACACTCAGGGCAAGTTCTAGACTAGTGGCACGGAACTTGGACTTGCAATTGCGAATTTCTCACCACTCACAGCTAAAGGATTGATACAGAAACCGAGTCGAGGGCCCACAACGACCTTAGTCATGTTTTGAGTAACAAAAAAAATGATCCAGAAGAACCACCCGATGATTATCGGCCAACACAAGAGTCTCAAGATCGTCACTATCACCATCCTAAACACAACGGATTGTCTTTGACCATGAGATCAAAGGCAACTGTGTTAGGCCCAAGTGAAGCTTTTCTTGAGGCACGGTTATTGAAAAAAAACAACAAGAAAAGGAAAAACAGACTCAAACCCTTAAGAATGTTGTCACACCGTCCATCCTTGGGAAGAGCCACCCGGTTCACACAAATTCCACCTTTGGAAAGAACCGTGGCGTTAAGAAAACCAAAGGCTTATTGCTCACGCGAAAACCAAACAAGAAGCTATGAAAGAAAAATAAGAAGCTATAAAATAGAAAAGAAATGCGTAAAGTAAAGTAAAGTGCGTGGGATAGAATGAATATGTACATTAGGGGAATTAGATGAATATACATGGGGGATGAACATTTACAATGGATAGTTAGCTTATACATACCAAAATGGAAAATAACATAAAGAAAAAGAAGAAAAATATTGTTTGCATTATACAACCCAATATTGTTTGCATTATACAACCCAATGTAGCCAAGATCAAATGCCTATAGGTCCACTCCCCCAACTAAGAGATAGCATTGTCCTCAATGCTACATAACAAAAATAGTGCACAAAATATGAGGGAGAGAGAGAGAGAGAGTAAATAAAATTCCCTATTGGCCCTCGGGCTGCTATGGTCCCTGCTGTTATGTATTTGAGGGGATAGGATCTTCTTGAGACCGGGACTGTGAAGGATCAGGATTTGAAATTGGCTGTGTCTGTGAAGGAGCTAGGTCTGCTACTGCCTGTGATGGAGCTCCGGTGGGCTGGGTCTCCTAGCTCTGTGCCTGAGTCTGCTCTGTGGGAGGGTCTGCCAGTACAAGTCTGATGTCCTGGGCACGGGGCATAACCTTCCTCTTCTTCAATGACCTCACGGATCCTCCTCCCACACTGACTGAGGCTCTGGCTGCTGCGTTGGCTGTGGCTCTTTAGGGTCTGCTAGTAGCATCTCCAATGGAATTTGATCACCCATTAGCTTGTCGACCTACTTTCTCAGCTTATCCACCTCCTCCTTTGACGCCCGAGTCTTCCTCAACTTCTTTGTTTCTCTGGCCAGCTTTGTCACTGCACTCTCATGTGCACCCACCGCGTCCAGGATTTTCTTCTGGTTTTCCAAAATTTCTTTCAGAGTGTCCTCAATGGACTGCGGGACCTGTGGTGGGGGAGGAGTAGCTGGCGCTGCCACAGCTGTAGAATTTGCAGTCAACTTTGTAGTAGTTGACTGCATTCAATTGTTGAGGCTTGTCAGTGTTAGGTTCAGCCAGTGAGCAGTCATGTGATAGGCTCTGGTGGAGGGAATGTCAGTGGCGGTGGAAGTAGACGGGCATGGAACCTCCTCTGGAATGGCAGGCTGGGGAAGGGAAGGTTCTACCACCACCACTGGCTGTTCAGACTGGCTAGTGGAGGCAAAATACTTACCCTTTGACTTCTTTTTAGGGTTGTCCTCATCCTTCAAATCATACCAAGAAAAGGGCGCTTTGGGCTTGACTTTTATTTCAAAGCGCTTCTTGGTGACCTCCTGGTCTTCACAGTACATTGTCAGATAATGAGGAAATGGATAAGAAGTATCACCTGTGCTGACAACCCGGCTAATGACCTCAGACATCACATTCCCCACATTGATGGGGTACCCAGCCATGATAGATGCCACTAGCACAGCCCGACTGAGGGGGAGGGTCTGGTCATGATTGGTCGGGTCTAGCCTGCTGCATACAAAAGTTTCCCACCCTTTTGCTTCGAAGTTAAGGGTCTTCCTGGTGATAGTCTTCACAGCAGTTAGCCACTCCGGAGTTTCCCTGGGCTTAGCCAAATGTAAAGACAACCAATTTCTAGCAGCATCCTTTTCTGCCAGTTTCTCCCAGTACAAGGAATCATCCACATCATCCATCTCCAAATAGTCATTGAGTGAAACTCCATCAAAAGGAACTGTGAGATTGCGGACTTGGGATGCCTTTGAGTCCTTTTCAAGAAATAGCAAATTTGTGTAGAACTCCTTCACTATGTGCTCATTTTCATCCGGGAGATGCTCAGTGAAGTAAGACCATCCTTTTCTGTCTCGGAATTGCTGCTTCATGTTGGGGTTGTAGGTAGACAAATCTTTAAGTGAAAAGGTACGCTCCAGAATAAGTGACCGCACAGTCCACAATTCTCTGAATCTATGAAAGGACTTCTCACTGACAAAACGATCTTTCCACGCATCCGGATTCCGAGTGCACTCAACCCCTTCAACCACCTGTTCATCCCCCTTGCTATCACTTGAATTCTCCCCAGATAAGGAAGTTGTAGGGGAAGTAGAATATTAGTGTGCGCTGGAGGCGGATTTAGCTGGGGAAGCTGCCTGTGCTGGGGCTGGGAGAGATGAGACAGGGTCCATTGGAGATGACTGTGATTAGGCCTCCTCTGACGGAGCATACTCACTTCCCGATGGTGAAGGAGGGGAGTCTGTAACCCGACTGGGCCGTCGGGATGACTGAGGAGGAATTGAAACTTTGGACGGTTGCCTTGGTGCCCCCGGGCCTCTCCCCCTTTGAGATTCTCCTCTACCAGTGTGTTTACGACCGCCTCCTCGAGATAGCACCATTGCCTGCAAAGTACACATAGGTGAACATGGTTAGTTTCCCGAGCATTGTTGTGCAGACACTTTAGTAACAATGAAGACTAAATGCACTATTTTTAGGCCACCACGGACCGCGGTGGGGACCCTCTGATGAGCAAGACTCTCTTGACCTTCACATCGCGGGCCGCGAAAAACTGATCGCGGCCGCGAAGTAAGATCCAGTGTAGTATCAGTTCTGGAAAACAGGGACCGCGGACCGTGAAAAGTTGACCGCGGTCCACGAAAAAGCGATTTGGGTTTTGCAAACAGAAGCACCGCGGTCCACAAAAAAGGAACCGCGGACCGCGAAATAGGATTTCCAGATTTTGCATTTTCTACGCTAAAATGTTCATTTAGATGAGCCCTACACGAGTAATCAGTGTAATTGTATTCCAAAGGACTGTCATGAACCTATTTGGACTAACCCTAACATTTTACAAGCCTAAAAAGAGAAAAATTATGAAAAAGAAGATGAAAATAAAGAAAATATAGAAAGAAGTTAATGAAGCACAAATACACTTACTAGATCCTTGGATGATAGTTTGGATGAGAGCAATGAATTTCAGAGAATGCAGGAGTAAGACAAAGTCGAAGGGAGCTTTGAATAGCTACAGTGCGTAAAGTATGAAATAAAACCCTAGTGGCCTATTTATAGAGAAGAGCTGGGGACCACCCCTCTTACCTACCACGGACCGCGAAAAATCGACCGCGGTCAGTCAGTTGTTTATGGCTCAGGAAAAAGCTCATCGCGGTCTGTGAAAAATCAACCGCGGTCGCGGTGCGTTAGGCTCAGAAAGGCATCCTTCAGTTAAATGGGCTTCGCGGACCGCGAAAAGGCGACCGCGGCCGCGAAGGAGATTCCAGTGAACTATTATTGCATCCTTTGAACTTCGCGGACCGCAAAAAGGAGACCTCGGCCGCGAAGTTAATTCCAGTAAGGTTCTGTTTCTACACTTAGCAAAATTTCCTGTGTCAAAATCATCCTACACATCCAAAAACCAGTTAGTGTAACAGTGAAACCTATTCTACCAAGAAAAACAAAGAAACAAAAGTAAAGACACATGGGTTGTCTCCCAAGAAGCGCCTGATTTAATGTCGCGGCACGACACCTGTTACCGGGATCATTTGAGATGAAGAAGTACCACCACGTGGCTGTCATCGACTTTGCCAAGATATTGCTTTACCCGGTGACCATTTACTCTGAAGACTTCACCACTTTTGTTCTTAAGGTCAAGAGCCCTAAATGGAGTAACAAATACCACTTCAAAAGGCCCACTCCACTTTGACTTGAGTTTTCCGAGAAATAGCCTCAACTGAGAATTGAACAATAAGACCAAATCACCAACCTTGAACTCTTTACCTCGAGCATATTTTTCATGTAGGTACTTCATTTTGTCCTTATACAAGGACGAACTGGAGTATGAATGGAATCTAAACTCATTCAATTGCTCCACCCGAAGATTTGCAGCTACATCCTATTCCAAGTTCAACTTTTTCAAGGCCCACATAGCCTTGTGCTCCAGTTCCACTGGAAGGTGGCATGCTTTTCCAAAGACCAAGCGATATGGGGACATCCCAATTGGTGTCTTGTAGGCGGTCCGGTAAGCCCAATGAGCATCATCTAATTTCTTAGCCCAGTCGGTCCTATTGGCACTGACCGTTTTGGATAATATTCTCTTTATCTCTCTGTTAGACACTTCAACTTGGCCACTAGCCTGAGGGTGGTACGGGGTAGTGACTTTATGATTGACCCCATACTTGGAAAGCAAGGAGTCGAAGGCTTTGTTGCAAAAATGTGACCCCCCGTCACTGATGATGGCTCGTGGAGTGCCAAACCTAGTAAAGATATTCTTCTTGAGAAAGGCTATCACATTCCGCGCTTCATTGTTTGGTAAGGCCATGACCTCCACCCACTTTGAAACATAATCAACCGCAACCAAGATGTACATGTTCCCACATGAACTCACGAATGGCCCCATGAAATCGATGCCCCAAACATCAAAGATATCTACCTCAAGAATCGAATTTAAAGGCATCTCATCCTTTTTGGAAATTCCCCCGGCTCTTTGGCATTCATCACACCTCTTCACTAGGTCACTAGCATCCTTATACAAAGTGGGCCAAAAGAACCCACAACTAAGCACTTTAGAAGCAGTTCTCACCCCTCCGTGATGACCACCATACGGTGAGGAGTGGCAAGACTCAAGGATAGCTAGTTGCTCTTCTTCCGGTACACATCGCCGGATCACCCCATCGGTGCAAATCTTGAATAAATAAGGCTCGTCCCAATAGAAATCCAAGTTATCCCTTCGAAGCTTCTTCCTTTGGTTAGAAGAGAGCTCATAAGGGACAACTCCGGTGATGAGGAAATTAGCAATATCTGCGAACCATGGCATTTCTATCATTGACATTGAAAGGAGTTGTTCATCCGAAAAACTATCATTGATCTCAAGTCCGTCACAAGGACGTCCTTGCTCCTCCAACAGGGACAAATAATCGGCTACTTTATTCTCACTCCCTCTTCGATCCACGATCTCTAAATCAAACTCTTGTAATAACAAAACCCATCTCATAAGTCTTGCGCTGGAATCCTTCTTGGTCATGAGGTACCGGAGTGCTGCATGGTCAGTGTGAACTATGACCTTGTCACCCATCAAATAAAGGGCGAAATTTTTCCATGGAAAACACTTTAGCTAGAAGCTCCTTCTCCGTGACTGTGTAATTCATTTGAGCAGAATTCATTGTCTTGCTGGCATAGTATATTGGATGAAACACTTTGTTCACCCTTTTCCCAAGCACAGCACCCACAGCAACATCACTTGCATCATACATAAGCTCAAATGGTGCACTCCAATATGGAACCGTGATAATGGGAGTGGTAGTGAGCTTGTGTTTTAAGAGTTCAAAAGCTTGCATACAATGCTCATCAAAACTGAATTTAGCATCCTTCTCTAACAGCTTGCATAATAGATTCACCACCTTAGAGAAATCTTTGATAAACCGCCGGTAAAAACCGGAATGGCCAAGAAAGCTACGGACTCCTCTCACTGAAATAGGTGGTGGCAATTTTGAAATAACTCGATATTTTCCTTATCAACCTCAATGCCATTATTTGAATCTTATGACCCAAAACGATTCCTTCCTCCACCATAACGTGGCATTTTTCCCAATTCAAGACCAAATTCATTTCTTCACACCGAGCAAGGACTCTATCAAGATGACTCAAGCATTCGTCGAAAGAATCCCCTACGACACTAAAGTCGTCCATAAATACTTCTAGAAAGTCCTCCACCATGTCGGTGAAGATTTCCATCATACATCTTTGGAAAGTGGCTGGGGCATTACAGAGTCTGAATGGCATGCGAGAAAAGGCAAAAGTGCCATATGGGCAAGTAAAGGTAGTCTTCTCTTGATCCTCCGGGGCTATCAAAATTTGATTATATCCAGAATACCCGTCGAGGAAACAATAAAAGGCCCGACCTGCGAGCCTATCTAACATTTGATCTAGGAATGGTAAAGGAGAATGGTCTTTGCGGGTTACCAATTTGAGCTTGCGGTATTCCATGCACACACGCCATCTGGTAACCGTCCTTGTAGGAATGAGCTCATTTTTATCACTGTCATTCCACCTTTTTTCGGAACGCATTGGACCGGAGAAGTCCAAGCGCTATCTGAAATTGGATAGACAACACCTGCATCAAGCCATTTTATAATCTCCTTTTTCACCACCTCTTGCATAGCTTCATTGAGTCTTCTTTGATGTTCAACGGAGGGTTTGAATTCATCCCCCAATATGATCTTATGCATGCAAAAGGCGGGGCTAATACCCCGAATATCAGCCAAGGTCCAACCGATTGCTTTCTTCCTCCTCCTTAGCACTTTTAAAGTTGAGTCAACCTGCATTTGGGTTAAGCAAGAGGAAAGAATAACTGGTAAAATACAAGAGGGACCAAGGTATTCATACCTAAGGTGGGAAGGAAGTGGCTTCAACTCCAGATTCGGAGGTTCTTCAATGGATGGCTTTGTTGGTGGGGTCTTCCTGTTCTCCAAGTCCAATGACAATTTTCTGGGAGCATAAGAATAAGACCCCATACCCTGAAGGGCATGGGTTCTCTCAAGAACACCATCCACCACTGAGTCCTCGTGATTCAACAAGGCCAACTCCACAGGATCATCAACATGGATCATAGCACTAGCATCGTCAATAATAACCTCGGACACGAGGTCCATAAAAGAGAAAACTTCAGTGTTGTTGGGCTGCTTCATAGATTTGCATACATGGAAGACCACTTTTTCATCACCAACTCTGAATGTAAGTTCCCCAGCCTCAACATCGACCAACGCCTTCCCGGTGGCAAGGAAAGGCCTCCCCAAGATAATAGGGACCTCAAAATCAACCTCATAGTCGAGGATAACAAAATCTACCGGCAATATGAATTTGTCCACTCTCACTAAGACATCATCAATAATACCTAGGGGCCTCTCATTGATCTATCCGCCATTTGCAAACACATAGAGGTCGCCCTAGGTTGTCCGATCCCCAAAGTCTTGAACACAGAATATGGCATCAAATTTATGCTTGCCCCAAGATCACATAGGGCTTTTGCAAAGTCTGCACTCCCAATTATGCAAGTAATAGTGAAGGCACCTGGATCTTCAAGTTTTGGTGCCATAGAGTGAACAATAGGACTCACTTGGTGAGTCATCTTAATGGTCTCACACTCCATGGACCACTTTTTAGTCACCAAGTCCTTCATGAACTTAGCGTATCCTGGCATCTGCTCCAAGGCCTCAACCAATGGAACATTTATGGTAAGACTCTTCATCATATCAAAGAACTTTTTAAACTGGGTCTCTTGCTTCTGTTTTTCCAATCTCTGAGGATAGGGAGGAGGTGGCCTAGGCAATGGTGCCTTTGGGGCCACCGGTTCTAGCATGTCAATTATGTGCTCCCTAGACGGGTCCACATTTCTACCCAAATCTTCCCCATTATCATGAATGTCAATTCTTTGCTCACCTTCAATTGGCTCGTCCATTGCTTGTTCCACATCAACTGGTAACTCATCTTGGGGTAAAACTTCATCATCAACAACCTTCTTTGGCCCAGAAGTACTTGCTTCACCACATTTTCCACTCCGAGTAGTTACCCCCATGGCATGACTGGTGTTGTTGTTCCCACCCTTGGGGTTCACTACCATATCACTCGGTAGTGCACCCTTCGGGCGTGTGTTTAAGGCATGTGAAATATGTTCCATTTGTACTTCAAGATTTCGGATAGAAGTAGTGTGAGAGGATATATGGGCATCGTATTCTGTATTTCTCTCCATCATATGTTTGAACATGTTTTCTATCCGACCCATTTCTGAGCTTGAAGAACTTTGTCCGTGAGATTGATATGGAAGGGGGTTGCTTGGTTGTTGGTACATCGGGGGCCTTTGAAAACCCGAACCCCGACTACCTTCGCCTCCCCAATTATTGTTGTTATTTATTCCATTCCAATTCCCTTCATTGTTGTTCCCCCATTGTCAGTCATTATTGTTGTTCCATTGACGATCATTGGTATTGCTCCAGTTCCTAGCATTGTTATTGTTCCAGTTTTGTGGCCTTTGGTTCCCCCAGTTTTGAGTATTACCTTGCCCTTGGTAGTTGTTTGCATACATAACATCCTCATCTTGGTCATCATAACTTTCATCTTGTTCATGACCAATCGGCCCTTGATCACCATGGTTTTGTCTAACATTCCCCTGAGGTCTCCTTTGGTTCCTTGCATATGCACTCCTTCCACAGCATTTACTTGCTTCGGCCCTTGCAATTGTTGGAGTTGGGCTTTAGCAAGTTGGTTCATGGTTGTTATGAGCTCGGCAATTGCTTTCCCTTGTTCTTGGAGTTCCTTGTGGAGACTATTCACACCGTTTTCCCCTTGAGGCACATTTGCTCTACTTTACCAAGCCGAAGATGTGTCGGCCATTTCATCAAGAATCTCACATGCCTCCGGGTATGTCAACTTCATAAAATTACCACTGTCCAATTGGTTGACCACACATTGATTTACCGTGTTGATTCCCCGGTAGAATGTTTGTTGTATCATAGCCTCTGTCATGTCATTGTTCAGACACTCCTTGACCATGGTTCTATAGCATTCCCATATTTCATGTAGTGGCTCGTTTGGCTCTTGTTTGAATGCCAAAATCTCATCTCGAAGGGCCGCCATATGGCTTGAGGAAAAGAACTTTACAATAAATTTATCTTCTAGCTCATTCCAAGTGGATATAGAATGGTTTGGGAGACGCTCAAGCCAATCCAATGCCTTTCCCCTAAGTGAGAACGGGAACAACCGTAACCGTAATGCGTCCTCAGACACATTATTTTTATTACTCCCCCAACATGTATCGACAAAGCCTTTGAGATGCTTATAGGCATTCTGGTGGGCGGCTCCGGTGAAGTATCCTCTTTGC
>ML380218.1:0-86309 GCA_005239525.1 Nicotiana knightiana
TATATATATATATATATATATATATATATATATATATATATATATATATTGGGTCACTCCTCTTTATGACTGCTTTTGGTTAAAAATGGCTTACTATCTTTTCAATTAATGTATTGAACTTTAAAACTTGGCACGTGTTGGGATATTTAATCAAGTATGAGAAAAATCCTTAGTAATTTAAGTGTGGGATTTCCTAACCCCGGTGTTGGGCGCCATCACGACCTGAGTTTGCATTTTGGGTCGTGACAACATCGTATCAGAGCACTAGGTTCACGTAGGTCTCACAAGTCACAGGCAAACCTAGTAGAGTCTTACGGATCGGTATAGAGACGTCTGTATTTATCTTCGGGAGGCTATAGGGTGTTAGGAAAACCTCTCCTTATTTTTATTCTATCGTGCAGTCATTGGGTTACTAAATCTCATTCTTCTATTCTCTCACAAATGGTGAGGACGCGTGCATCCGATGTTCCAGACCCGGGAGGGGCGGCTACCCCCGTTGTTCGAGGCTGTGGCAGAGGCCGAGGGAGGGCACCGGCCCTAGGTAGGGGATGAGGGTGTCCCCGAGCTATTCCAGTTGTGCCACCACAGAAGGATACTACTATAGAGGAGCAGGGTGAGGTGCCCCCAGCAGGTCCTGCTCCGGTGGACTTTATGACGGCGCAGGGCTTCCAGGAGATCATGGGTCGTATGATGCGGTTTTTGGATACCATGTCCAGGCTGGTTTATTTCCAGCAGATCCTGCCACATCTCAGGCGGGAGGGGGGCCCAGACTCCTACCGCCCATGCTGCAGGTCAGGCAGTAGCATTACATCATACCCCAAGTACACTACCCGTGGGTGGGGTCCAGCCTGTAGCAGCAGCAGCTGAGCCCGGACCAGCTATGGACGGTGATCCGCATAAGTTATTCGATAGATGGACTCGATTGCACCCTCCAATTTTTGGGGGTGAGTGAGGCGAGGATGCCCAGGATTTTGTTGACATGTGCAGAGATAGGCCGCACAATATGAGGATATTAAATTCCCATGGAGTGGACTTTACTACCTTCCAGCTAGAGGGCAGAGCTCGCAGATGGTGGCAGTCCTATATTCTTAGCAGGCCAGCAGATTCTCCTCCCATCACTTGGGAGTAGTTCAATCAGATGTTTCTAGACAGGTATATCCCACCCTCTGAGATTTCAGAGGTGCCCCAGTTAGGGGCAGAGGTCAGTTCAGTAGAGGTCAGCCCATCAGGCCTCCATATTCAACACCCCCACCATCTCCCCGAGATGTTCCAACGAGGGCTCATTTCAGCGCCATGCCAGATCGTTCCCATCGCCCTCCAGCCATTTAGAGTTCACCCAGTGGTTATTCCAGTTATCCAAGATTCCCCAGTCCCTACTTCATTGCTATGCTAGAGAGTACGCATTGCTCTCCGGAAATTCAGGGTTCCTATTCGGGGAAGCAGGCTATGCTACTCGGAGGTTGTTATGAGTGTGGGGATCCAGGTCACATGAAGAGGCGTTGTCCTAGACTTCGGGGCAAATAAGTGCAGCATAATTATCAGCCTACGGGTCCAGCACCATTCGTCAGGCCACCTAGAGGTGGGGGACAGGTCGGCAGAGGTCGTCATAGAGGTGGAGGCCAGTTGGGGGGGAGGGGGGGGTCAGCCAGCTCCTGTTCATTCTGGCGGGGCTCAGTCTGCCGGTGCTCCAGCTAGATTCTATGCTATCCTGGCCAAATCAGATACAGTGGCCTCAGACGCCGTGATCACAGGTATTATTACAGTATGTGGTAGAGAGGCATCGGTATTATTTGATCCAGGATCTACTTATTCCTATGTTTCGGTCTTATTTTCTCATTTTCTGGATGTCCTCCGTAAGTCCTTGGGTTCTCCTATTTATGTGTCCACTCCTGTGGGCGATTCTGTGGTTGTTGACCGGATATGTCGGTCCTGTGTGATTTTATTTTGTGGGTTCGAGACTCGAGCGGATCTCTTATTGCTCGACATGGTTGATTTCGAGATTATTTTAGGCATGGATTGGCTATCCCCTTATCATGCCATGCTATATTGCCATGCTAAGATAGTTACTTTATCCATGCCAGAGTCACCTAGGCTGGAGTGGAGAGGTCCCTCAAGTAGTGCAGCCAGCCGAGTTATTTCATTCCTGAAGGCACGACATATGGTCGAGAAGGGTTGTCTGGCCTACCTCTCTTATGTGCAGGACGCCACCTCCGAGTCTCCGATGATTGATTCAGTGCCAGTTGTTCGAGAGTTTGCTGATGTATTTCCTTCGGACCTTCCGGGCATGCCTCCGGATCGTGATATTGATTTCTGCATTGATTTAGCTCCAGGCACCCAGCCTATATCTATTCCTCCGTACCGTATGTCTCCGAAAGAGTTGAAGGAGTTGAAGGAGCAGCTTGAGGAGTTGTTGACTAAGAGGTTCATCAGACCAAGTGTATCACCGTGGGGTGCTCCAGTTCTATTCGTGAAGAAGAAGGATGGGTCCATGCGGATGTGTATTGATTACCACCAATTGAACAAGGTTACAATTAAGAACAAGTATCCTTTGTTGTGCATTGATGATTTGTTTGACAAGTTGTAGGGTGCTCGTGTGTTTTCTAAGATTGATTTGAGATCGGGGTATCATCAGTTGAGGATTTCGGCTTCAGATGTTCCGAAGACTATTTTTCGTACGAGATATGGCTATTATGAGTTCCTGGTGATGTTCTTTGGCTTGACTAATGCCCCAACAGCATTCATGGACTTGATGAATAGGGTGTTCAGGCTCTATAGTGATTCCTTCGTCATTGTCTTCATTGATGACATTTTGATTTACTCACGTAGCCTGGGGGAGCATGAGCAACAGTTGAGAGTTGTGTTCCAAACTTTGCGAGAACAGAAGTTATATGCTAAGTTCTCCAAGTGTGAGTTCTGGTTGGATTCCGTAGCATTCCTGGGGCATGTGGTATCCGGAGAGGGTATCAAGGTTGATCCTCAGAAGATCGAGGCAGTTCAGAGTTGGTCGCGTCCTACTTCAGCTACAGAGATCAGGAGCTTTTTGGGCATAGCAGGCTATTATTACCGATTTATAGAGGGGTTCTCTTCTATTGTAGCCCCATTGACCAGATTGACTCAGAAGAATGCCCCATTCCGATGGTCTGACGAGTGTGAGCCGAGCTTTCAGAAGCTCAAGATAGCATTGACCTCAGCACCAATTGTAGTATTTCTCTCCAGTTCTGGGATGTATACAGTATATTGCGACGCTTTGCGCGTTGGCTTTGGGTGTGTATTGATGCAGGAAGGGAGAGTTATTACTTATGCTTCGCGCCAGCTGAAGGTTCATGAGAAGAATTATCCTGTGCACAATTTGGAGTTGGCGGTGATTGTTCATGCTCTTAAGATTTGGAGGCACTACCTGTATGGAGTGTCCTGTGAGGTTTATACAGACCACCGTAGCTTGCAGCACTTGTTCAAGCAGAGGGATCTTAATTTGAGGTAGTGCAGATGGCTTGATTTGTTGAAGGATTATGATATCGACATTCTTTATCATCCGGGCAAGGCAAACGTGGTAGCAGATGCTTTGAGCAGGAAGGCGGAGAGTATGGGTAGCTTGGACTATATCGCAGCAGAGGAGAGGCCTCTAGCCTTGGACATTCAGTCCTTGGCTAATCGCCTGGTGAGATTAGACCTTTCAGAGCCTCGTCGAGTTTTAGCACATGTGGTTGCTCAGTCTTCGTTATTGGGAGAGATTAAGGCCCGACAGTTCTATGATCCGTGCTTAGTAGAGCTTCGGTAGACAGTGGTTCAGGGTAGGGCCAAGGAGGTTACTATTGGCGAGGATGGTGTTCTGAAACTTCAGGGCCGCTTATGTGTTCCTAATGTTGATGGCCAGAGGGAGAGGATTCTATAGGAGGCACACAGTTCTCGGTATTCTGTTCATCCTGGTGCTACGAAGATGTATAATGATTTGAAGCAACATTACTGGTGGAGGCGGATGAAGAAGGAAATCGGGGAGTATGTGGCTAGGTGTCTTAATTTTCAGCAGGTTAAGTATGAGCACCAGAGGCCAGGAGGCCTACTTCAGCAGATGCCAATTCCTGAGTAGAAGTGGGAGCGCATCACTATGGACTTCGTGGTTGGGTTGCCTCGGACCTTGCAAAAGGTTGATGCAGTTTGGGTCATTGTGGATAGATTGACCAAATCGGCGCATTTCATTCCAGTGGCTACTACATATACTTCTGAGAGGTTGGCATAGATCTACATTCGGGAGATAGTCCGGTTGCACGGTGTTCCGGTGTCCATTATATCATATCGAGGTCCTCAGTTCACCTCACATTTCTGGAGAGCATTGCATAGTGAGATGGGTACCCGGATAGACCTCAGCACAACATTTCACCCTCAGACTAATGGTCAGTTGGAACGTACAGTTCAGATATTGGAGGACATGCTCAGGGCATGTGTGATTGACTTCGGAGGTCAGTGGGACCAGTTCTTGACTTTGGCCGAGTTTTCTTACAATAATAGTTATCAGTCCAGCATTGAGATGGAACCATTTGACGCTTTGTATGGTCGGTGATGTCGTTCTCCTATCGGGTGGCTTGAGCCTGGCGAGGCTAATTTATATGACACCTACCTAGTGAGGGATGCTTTGGAGAAAGTGAAGTTGATCCAGGAGAGGCTCCGCATAGCACAGTCCAGACAGAAGAGTTACGCGGATCAGAAGGCGTGTGATGTATCATTTTTGGAGGGAGACAAGGTTCCGTTGAAAGTCTTGCCGATGAAGGGTATTATGAGGTTCGGGAAGAAGAGAAAGCTGAGCCCAAGGTTTATAGGTCCCTTCGAGGTGTTGAGGCGAGTTCGGGAGGTTGCTTATGAGCTGGCCTTACCTCCCAGTTTATCAGGAGTTCATCCAGTTTTTTCATATATCCATGCTCGGGAGGTACCACGCCGACTTCTCTCACGTAGTTGATTTCAGCACTATTCAGTTGGATGAGAGGTTGGGCTACGAGGAAGAGCCAGTTGCTATTATTGATAGACAGGACCGCCAGTTGAGGTCCAAGAGAGTTTTTGCCGTAAAGGTCCAGTGGAAGGGCCAACCAGTTAAGGAGGCAACCTGGGAGTCCGAGGAGGGCATGCGGAGCAGATATCCACACTTATTCAGCACTTCAGGTATGATTCTAGACTCGTTCGAGGACGAACGTTTGTTTAAGAGGTGGAGAATGTAACGACCCAATCGGTCATTTTGCGTTATCGGACCCCATTCCCCTAAATGAAACTTCCCATAGCGGCTTATTATGATTTACGACTTGCGGAGACTGGTGGTTCGGGATTCGGAAGTGTTTAGAGTGCTATAGGAACACTTGGTTCCTTAAGGTTGGCCTTTAAGGCCAAGTTTGACTTCGATCAACATTTTTAGTAAACGACCTCGGAATCGAGTTTCGACGGTTCCATTAGCTGCGTTTTATGATTTCAGACTTGGGCGCATGTTCGGAATGGGTTTTGGATGACCCGGGAGCGTTTCAGTGCCCAATATTGAAATAAGAGTTTTTTAGGTTCCTATTGTGGTTTGGGACGTGTTTTTGAGTTATCGAAGTCCGGAGGGAATTCCGAGACTGGGAATAGTTTCGTTATGTCATTTATGACTTGCCTGCAAAATTTGGTGTCATTCCGAGTAGTATAGGTCGGTTCGGCGCGTTGTTAGCGAAGTCAAGAAAACTTAAAGTTCCTAAGTTTGGTTCTAGGGGTTTTGAGGTGTGATTCTTAGTTTTAGCATTGTTTTGGGTGTTCCGAAAGATTGAGCGATTCCGTATTATTATTTGGGACTTGTTGGTATATTTGGACGGCGGCTCGGGTGGGCCCAGGCCTCCCGGACACCACACGAGGCCAAAAACCAGCTGAAATAGCTGTTGGTGCACCTGTTCTGGTGTGACCACAGGTGCGGTTGCCCAGTCGCAGGTGCACGACCGCTCTTGCGGTCCTAGCCTCGCAGGTGCGACCCCCAGCGGGCAGCTCACTCCTTGCAGGTGCGAACAAAGTTCTACAAGAGCGGAGACACAGGTGCGGTCTCCTCTCCGCAGGTGCGAGCCCAGGCTTCCTCGTCCATTTCTGCAGGTACGAGCCTTTGCTCGCAGGTGCGGTCCTCGAGCCGCAGGTGCAGAACCACTGTCAGGCGATGTGTTTCTTAAATACGGGATTCTTCATTTCTTCCTCCATTAGAACACTTGAGAGCTTGGAAAAAGGGCTCCAGGACCCAACCACTGTAAGGTAAGTAGATTCTATCCTAAAGTTGGTTAATGTGCGCATTCTTAGTAGGATTTAACTACTTAATTAGTGAGAATTTAGGAATTTGGGTAGTAACCTAGGGCCTTGGAGAATTTAGAAAATTTCCCATGAATTGGCTATGAAATCATACAACAATCGTATATTAATGATCCTTAGGCTATGGGTGAGTATTTCCTTCGAGAATATTTGGAATCCGAGCATGCGGGCCCGGGGTTGGATTTTAGGATTTATTCAAGAATGATGAGTTTGACTTAGTAGTAGGAGGAATTCCATACTTTGAGCATAAATTGATAATTTGTATAACATTTGGCTAGTTTCGAGTCCTCGGGTGTAGAGTTCGAAGTTTCGGGCGCGTTCTTGGTCTGGGGAGTAGATTCGACACGAGGTGAGTCTCCTTTCTAACCTTGTAAGAGGGAACTGTCCCCTTAGGTGCTTTAAATGACTATGTGATAATGTTTGTGTCGGCAGCACCATGGAGTTTTCTTTTGCTTATTTCCCGTATATTCCTTTCAGACAGTGGGACTGTATATTATATCTTTTGTACATTTTGTTAGTATGCCCGTAGGACTTGTGACACTAGTTCCTGGCACACACGTAGTGGTTATTTTAGTTTGTGGGTCTGTATATATATATATTGGGTCACTCCTCTTTACGACTGCTTTTGGTTAAAACTGGGTTACTATCTTTTCAATTAATGTTTTTAACTTAAAACTTGGCACGTGTTGGGATATTTAATCAAGTATGGGAAAAATCCTTAGTAATTTAAGTGTGGGCTTTCCTAACCCCGGTGTTGGGCGCCATCACGACCTGAGTTTGTATTTTGGGTCGCGACATTTCCCTTATTTGAATTATGACAACCTCTTTGAGGAAATCCATTGTATCTATGTATATGCTCTGGTACGGATGTAACTTGCTAGTTGAGAGTTGAGTAAGTTGTGGAAAAAAAAAAGGAAAAGTACCACGTAATTTGTACCTGTTGTTTCATATATTTGCCCTGTTTCGTACTTATTCATTTTGTTACTGTATCTAATATTATTTGGCCTCTAGTAAGTGTTAAAGTCGACCTCTCGTCACTACCTTTTCAAGGTTAGGTGAGATACTTACTGGGTACATGTTGTTTTTGTACTCATACTCCACTTGCTGTGCATTTTGTTGCACATGCACATGTATGTCTAGTGGCCTAGCTTGGCGCAACGGCATGGTTGATATGGAGACTTAGGTGAGCTGCATCCCTCGAGACGGTCCGCAACCAGCAGAGTCTCCTTCAGCATATTGTATTTTCTTTTTTGTCCAATTTGTATTCCGGACAGTTATTGTATTTAAATTTGTTTCCTAGAAATTGCTCATGCACTTGTGACACCGGGTTCTGGGATGACTTTGGGATTTATTTGTTAATTAAATTTTTTAAGACATCGTTATTTACTCAATAAAGTTTATTTATTATTATATAATTTTGTGAAAAGTAATGATTTCAAAATACTAAAATAGAAATTTAATTAACTTTAGTGTTGGCTTGCCTAACAGAGGTGTCCGGCGCCATCACGACCTTTCATAGGATTTTGGGTCGTGACAACATGGTATCAGAGCACTAGGTTTCCTTAGGTCTCACGAGTCATGGGAAAGTCTAGTAGATTCTTTCGGATCAGTTCGGAGACGTGTGTACTTATCTTCGAGGGGCTACAGGGCTATTAGGAGCATTTCCCTTCTTGATTCCTCATCGTGTGGCTTGATTTCTTTGAGGCTTATGCCTTCATTTCCTTTCTATTTAATCTCATCCGACGCGAAGCGCTTGTTATAAATTGGGAATTAAGGAATTGTAATGGTGCTACAGATGTGGTGCACGATATTTCTCCCTGTGTACCTGATTGGACTATTGTCGTTGCCTTGCGGAAGGTCGTTCTATCATTTCAGTTCAGCATCAGTGTTACTTAAAGTTCTGAGATTTGGCATTGATTGTTATGTCGATGCGTGCGTTGTTATCGCCCAGTGTGGTATAATGGTAGGATGCTTGTCTATGTGTCATAGCGATGAATGACTTGGTAGGATGTTTACTCAGTGCAAGATTCAGAGATTCAGTATTTTATTTCGGGCAGAGGAAAGGCAACCAGACTAGGAGTGTTCAAATTGGGTTAGTGGAGTGTCCTATAAATATGGATTTTGAATTAAGGCAACAATTGGGCAGCGAAGGATGAGGATGGACATGTGGGAGGTGTCTTGCGGTGGTTAAATTTCTAGAAGGTCAGGTGTAAGAAGAAGAAGTCGAGTAGTTGCTTAAAAGAGAGGGCTTGACCAAAGTGGGAGAGTGGTAGAGTAGCATATGGGTTTTGTTGTAGGATAGTTGCACACTTTAAGGAATAGTTTAGAGTGATTTGGGAATTTTAGTGGACGGTGATTGGGTCCACGGGCTTAATTTGAAATATTGGCTATTATACGGCGGGAGATTGGATGCAACTGAAAGGAGTTTCTTGATATGAAGAAGGATGCAATATAACTTTGAATTGGAAGGTATTGTCTCACATTTAGTTGATGTCCATAAAGAGCGAACGAACTGGTACGTTGGTGAATGAGAATGGGCTCAGGATGGGTTACTGATGTCGTAGTGATTATACTCAGTGCAGCAACGTTGGAAGATGTCGGCATGTAATTTCCACAGGTGGGTTATCTCATGTAAGCAGGCCAGCGGTCGCGTGGTTGGCGAAGCTTCTGCGAATAATTTTACGGGCTATCCAGTAAGAGGTCGAATATGTGAATGTTTCTAGAGAGTCAGAGTGTTCATGAAATGCTAACAGAAGAATTTCGAGGAATTGGGCGAGTTGGTTGGGCACGATCATGTCGACAATGAAGAAAGACTCTTGGTGGGTTCCAGAGTTGTCTAATAGTAGCTTTAAGCTAAGTGGGAGAGTCACACCACCTACGATTGGGTTGCATGGTTATCTACTTGTGAGGTTTCTAGTCATTGGTGTATTGGTGAGTTATTACGACTAATGGAAATGAAACATCAGTGGTGATTTGAGCAAAGGATTGAGGAATGTGTGCTATATTGGGCCTTATCGGTTCATGTGCTAGCAAAGCCTTGAAGTTGATTATATTCGGGACCAAGTCAAAGTGGGTGACTCTCAGCAATAGTCCTAGTGCATTCAAAAGTTAAAATGCAGTGCCTAAGGACCTCAAGCCCACAGTATGGTTAAGAATCGAGCTTTTGCAGCGGATTATGAAAAAGGGGCTTGGAGTGTTCTATGGTATCTTCGGCTTGTATTGTAGTATTTGGAGGAATGAGGGGAAAATGAATTCGGATTCGTAGAGGAATTTTCGGAATGGGTGTATCAGTTGAGGATGCGAGCATGTGCACAAGGAGGGTATGAGATGGTTTGTGGGATTTGAGACAGCATGGTCTCGTGATACAAGGCCACTCGGGAGGAGTGCACATTGAGTCGCTGTGTGTTGACTGGAGTTATCATTATTTCTAAGACAAGTTAAGGATAATGTAGAAGAAGTCAGGCCTGTTAGCCATGGTTGAATTGGCATGATGGTGGAAGTGATCAGTACCTCCAACATGATTAGATTATGCATGTGATTTGTGGCGGTACGTGCGAGGCTTGGCGGCCACCGTAATTGGTTTTATTTGGGGGTAATTAGGTATTATGGCCTGTGATGTAGGCGGATCCTGGAAGGGCAGTGTACTTGAGGATTTGCATGTTCTACAGTTATGAGAATTCACTCGGGTATTGTTATGGTTCTCTTGGAATGAGTTAAGTAAAAAGTTTCTATATGATGAAGTGTTCACCCTAATAGTGGTTCAGGGGTTATGATGAAATTCTTGTGCTGTCACATATTGGCATGTCAGGCGCAGTAAGCGGTATGGAATTTGAAAGTTGAGGATCGAGTTTGTAGTTTTGTGTTGACAAGAATGTCACGAGCTCGGATGGGAAAGAAAGGATTTAGATGTTTAGAGTAAGCTGGTATTGTCTCTAGCGTCACCTGAGACCGGTGTTTTGTGAAAGAGGCTTTTCATCCTCGTTATGGATTCTTGATTTGCTTTACAACATTAATGTGGTCGGTGGTATGGATGTGCAGACTTGTTACCTTGTGTGAAAGGTCGTGGGAGCGATACCGCGGGAAGATTGTACAAGTATGACATTGTAGTCACTTGATTGATTGAAGATTTAAACCAAGTATGAAGAATGTGGTAATATAGCTTATTTGAGAATTTATGCTTGGAGGGCGCTCGGTTCATTTGCTTGCAGACTGTGGAAGTTTGCTCCGGTTATGATGGTTGTTCTTGTGTGTTATGGGAAACAAAAGTTATTAGCCTAATATGGTGCGATCAGAATCTGCTTGAGGTCTGTGGATAGATTTAAATGTGAATACAGGCTCTATATCAGGCCAGAGGTGTTCATTTCAGTATCGCGATCCTCGTGGAGGAGTATTAGAACGTTGGGTGTTATTTTGGCGTCTGCTATTTCATATGATACTATATTGTGCCGTGTGAGTTGTGAAACGACTTGATTATTTTCTTATGTGTTGAGATTCCGCGTAGTGATGGTATTATGTGAGCAGGATGGATCATGAGATACAGATCATATATCGCACCTCAGTTGTGCTTGAGTTTTGTAGCTTCTGGCGCTATATGTCTCCCCAGGGATGGTATTGTGCACTTAGCGTTGCTTGTGACCGATATTCAGTATTTTGTAGTAATGAGCAATTTAGCTCAGTGTGTATCTCCTTATGTGAACTTTATGTGTGGATTAGGTGGCACGCCGCCACGGGTATGTTATTTGGATCGGGCTGCACGTTGCAGCAGTGTGATGTTGAGTACGGTTTTCTATATTATATTTTTGTGTGTTTTGTTTCCCATTTTTTGAGGAAAGTTCATATTAGTGCGTGAGTTGAGTAGTTCCTCCCAGATTTTGTTTTCCTTATGTATAGCATTCGAGGTTGTAGTTTATTGGCACGTTGTGGCATCATATGAGACTTTTGGTCATGTCTGGGGTGGCTTGTTGCCTGAGCGGTTTATACTGGGAGAGAAGAGATTAATGGATCTAGGATCAGTGCAATGAGCAGTTTATGAAGTGTGTTAAAGAACAAATACCATTATTTGGTTCATAATGAGGTGATGGTTCTAGTCAAGAGGAGAGGTTCAATGATTTGTTGACTCTGTAGTTGGTTATGAAATTCTACACATCTCGTTCGTCGTGGAGATTATGTAAAAGTTGGGGCAAGATGTATATAGGTCATGAGATGTATTGGGAGCATCAGATTCGTGGAATTTTGGCTATTAAGATCAGAGAATGTTATTATAGTTAGGTGAATTATGCGATGTATGGTGTTAATTCATCAAAGACATGCAATCATATTCTGGTACATCGTGTGGTGATTGATACTGTGTTCGTATGTTAGAAACAGGCCTGGTAGAGAATTCCGAGTGTTGGAATTTGGCTCTAAGGATTATTTGGCTAAGTAATAAGGGAAATTTTCAGATTTGTTCGAGCAAATGTACTCAACTGGGTTGTGATAGCACGGGCAGGTGCACGAGGTGTTAAACAGTGATTTTGGACAACTCCGGAGCACTTCTTGGCACGTTCGAGGATGAACGTATGTTTAAGTGGGAGAGAATGTAACGACCCGACTGGTCTTTTTGAGCTCTAGCGCGTCGTTCAGCGGTTTGAGGCCATGAGCAGCTTCACTTCAGGTGTTATGACTTGCACGCGTGGTCGGAATTGAATTTTGGGAAGTTCGGAGTCGATTTGGAAAGATAATTCTCATTTCGGAAGCTTTAAGTTGGAAGAATTGGTTGAGTTGTGATTTTTGAGTAAATGACCTCGGAATCGATACTTGAAGGTTCCAGCAGGTTCGTATGATGATTTCGGACTTGGGCATATTTTCGGATCGGGTTTTGGATGACCCGGTAGCTTTTCAGCGCCTATTGTGGAAGTTAACGTTCTTGGAAGAAATTCATAAATTTGGGTTGAAGTGTGTTTCTATGTTATCGATGTCCGTTTGGAATTTTGAGTCTAAGAAGAGCTTCGTATGGTGAATCTAGTGTTGGGAGCCTGACCGAAAGTGGATTCGGAGGCCTGTAGGTGATTTTGGGGTCATTTAGCTAAAGTTAGAAATTTGAAGGTTTTTGAGGAGTTCGACCGAAAGTGGAAATTTTGATATCGGGGTCGGATTCTGATTCCGGAGGTTGGAGTAGGTCCGTAATGTCGAATATGACTTGTGTGCAAAATTTGAGGTCAATCGGACGTGATTTGATAGGTTCGGCATCAAATGTAGAACTTAGAAATTTTAAAGTTCACTAAGCTTGAATTGGAGTGTGATTCATGGTTTCGACATTGTTTTATGTGATTTGAGGCCTCGAGCAGGTCTGTGGGATGTTATGGGACTGGGTCATGTGATTGGACGGGGTCCCGGGAGCCTTGGGTGTGTTTCAGGGTGATTTCGGATCATTTCAGGCTGTTTTGCAATGGCTGATGCTGGTGTCTGGTGTTGTTCTTCGCGTTTCGCGAGGATCCTCTCGTGTTCGCGAAGAAGGATTTGGCTTCAGGGACTTTGTTCTTCGCGTTCGCGTAGGAAACCTCACGTTCGCGAAGAAGAAAATATCTGTTACAAAGGTCTGATTTTGGAGGCTCATATCTCGCAATCTATAAGGGGTTTTGAGATGATGTAAAAACAAAAATTGTATCCCTTTGTGTGTAGTTTCTATAAAGGTAAACTATTTAGCATTTGGATTTGTTTACAAAGAGTTATGTCTGGTACACTACAGGGTATCCGGGAAGATAAAGAAGAAATTTGTGTTGCACAGGGCTGAATTTTGAAACTTATATCTAGAAATCTATAAGGAATTGGGAGATGACCAAAATATCAAAGTTGTAGATATTGAAGTCTAGTTTTCATAATATTAAAACATTTATCATTTGTTGTTTTGTGCAAAAAGTTATGACCATAATACTAGAAGCTACCTGAGAAGAGTTTGGAATGGCTTTTCGAGAATTTTTGTTCTTCGCGAACGCGAAGCAGAGTTTCCTGGCAGTGTATAAGTTTGAAAAAAATTGATTTGGCTCATTTCATCTCACGTTATCCATGGAGATGACCTAGGGGCGATTTTTGAGATCCATCTTCATCATCTATGTCAAGGTAAGTGATTCCCACCTATTTCAAGTTAAATACTTGGATTATATATATATAAACATGAAAATTCATGGGGAATTAGTGAAAACTTGGGGTTTTGATAGAAAACCTATAAATTGGTATATTTGAATATTGACCACGAATTTGAGCATGAAATTGAGAGTAAATTATATATTTGAGTTAATGAGTCTATGCGTAAAGTTTATCTTCGAAAAATTTCAGAATCCGGGCACGTGGGCCTGAGGGTGATTTTAATCGATTTTTCGATCGGGGTTAGAAATTAGTATAAATTAGATTATAATGAGTATTTGAATATATATTTATGGGTGTGCACAATTTTTGGCTAGCTTTGGGGCGTTGTGCATCAATTTGATTTATCGGAAGGGCTTGTAAGCCGGTTATGGAACTTCGGAGCGAGATAAGTCTCTTTTCTAACCTTGTAAGAGGGAATTGTCCCCATTGGTGAAATAATTAATTATGTGATACTATTTGTGGGGGGCTACGTACGCACGAGGTGACAAGAGTCCGTACATAGCTACTAGTTATGCCTATGTCCAGGTAGTTTTAGGCTTACGTCATGCTTTGTTGTTATTATATTTGGCTTGTGTTTATTTTTTGCTTTGAGAAGAAGCTGGATTGAGCATACTTATTAAATATTATTTTAAGGAATCGAAAATTGTTTTAAAAATGAGAATCTTGAAAGTTCATGTTTTGAAAAGAAATGGAAGAATACTTTAATAACTCGAGAAATCTATGTGTAACCGTGTCACATGTATGATTCGCGAGCGTAGTAAGTCCTCCTACCACACTCTTATGGGATCTGGCCGTTCGCCTCGGCAGGATTTATGTACCACACTCTCATGGGAGCGGGTCGTTCGCCTCGGCAGGTTAATAGATGCATCTATTGTTCGCGTCGTTCGACCCTTCGGAAGTGCGCAATTTACTTTTATGTTGTATCGGGCCGTATGCCTCGACATTTCCTATATATAAATTATCCTCATGGATTCGTGCGTAATATTTGGGCTAGAAGCCAGTATATCTAAGGGCTTTCCCTTATTTGAAGTATGACAACCTCTTTGAGGAAATCCATTATATCTATGTATATGCTCCGGTAAGGAGGGAACTTGCTAGTTGAGAGTTGAGTAAGTTGTGAAAAAAAAAGGAAAAGTACCACGTAATATATACATGTTGTTTCATATATTTGCCCAGTTTCATACTTATTCATTTCGTTATTGTATCTGATATTATTTGACCTCTATTAAGTGTTAAAGTCGACCTCTTGTCACTACCTCTTCGAGGTTAGCCGTGATACTTACTGGGTATATGTTGTTTTTGTACTCATACTACACTTGATGTGCATTTTGTCGCACAGACACATGTATGTCTAGTGGCCTAGCTTGGCGCAGCGGCATGGTTGATATGGAGACTTAGGTGAGATGCATTCCCCGAGACGGCCCGTAGCCAGCAGAGTCTCCTTCAGAGTATTGTATTTTCTTTTCTGTCCAATTTGTATTCCGGACAGTTATTGTATTACATTTGTTTCCTAGAAATTGCTCATGCACTTGTGACACCGAGTTCTGGGATGACTTTGAAATTTATTTGTTAATTAAATTTGTTAAGACATCGTTATTTACTCAGTAAAGTTAATTGATTATTGTATAATGTAATAAAAAATAATGATTTCAAAATAATAAAATAGAAATTTAATTAACTTTTAGTGTTCGTTTGCCTGACAGAGGTGTCCGGTATCATCACGACCTTTCATAGGATTTTGGAGCTTTTCTCACGTGAGTTGATAACCATGTGATCTTAACATTCCATTTTTCAATTCAACCGCTGTAATAGGGCCTTCCATATGCATGTGCTGTGAGTAGGGGCAATAAAAAAGCAGGTTTGTATTAGTTTCTTCCACTACTGGTTTTAACTTTTCAATAGTCGCCTACAAATTCATGATCCGAATTGCTATAGTTGTTATTTGATTGCTATTGAGTGATATGATTCACTTTTGATTTCGCATAACAAATTTTTATTTACATGATCTATCCATATTATTTATACTATTATAAAAATGGAAAATTCCAAACCGCAATGTCATTCGATTTTTTTCCTTCAAACATATTTTTTATTTAGGATAAAAAGTTTATCATAATTAATTTGTTTAGGTTTGGTTTGTTTATCGGTTGGTGTATATTTATTTTTGTGAAATGTTCGACAATTTATTTAGGTTTAATTGATTTAAATATTAAGAAAACAAATAATAATGAATTAATAATGAAAAACAATTTCCAGCAAGCTAACATTCAGAGGCATAAAGGTGTTCCAATAAATCATTCTCGACAAAATAATTTTTTTTCCAACTAGACAACTATTCTAGGCTTGATTTACTTCTGGCTCTATAAAAAATTTACAAGTTAATATATGTCAAATTAAAAAAGTGGAATAGCTATGTATATATTGCACAGAGGAGTAAAAATTATGTTAAAAATATCTATATTATATAGTTTACCTTTCAGATGAAGATTTTTCACTAGAATGTGGATAAGCCTCGTCTGCGTACTCTCATCATTCAAAATATAATATTTTCTTCAAACAACACCTTCACCTAGACCGAAAAAAATTTACATTTACAATACTATTAATAAGGTGACATGAGAAGCCAAACGATAATGTGAACCGAAATTAAGGAAGTTAAAGAGTTTTAAATCAAGAAGATAAAATATGTTAAGAAGAAGTAAAAAATGTTGGAATTGGAAAGCCAAAAGATCAAATAGAATATCAAACGAATGGCCAACTCCTCTTGTCTTGTTTGGCTTATATATATGAGATTAATTAAGGTGGGGATTGAGAAAATGACTATTGGAATGCCTATAACGTAATTGGAGTAATATTTTGTGTAATTACACACCATTACACCTTAATAGACATTAATCATAGGAATTAAGGAAGGAAAAATAAACCAAAATATTTAGAGTTATCGGGAATAAACCAAAAAAAATAAGAAAATAGATAAATAGGATCCTTTGCCAAAGAGAGGTGCCAACTCATCTCCTATTTTCTCAACTTTATATTCAACTCATTTCCTATTTTCCCAACTTTATATATATATAGATTATACATAAGATATTTCCAGAAGTCTTTAGAAATCATAATAAGGCATCTGAGGATTTATGTGGAAAAAGATTTCTTCCTTTATTAAAATAACTAAATGGGATCAACATTTACCCTTTTTCAAAACTTTCACTTAAAAGTTTATATATTGATGACATGGGTTACACGCATGAAACGCGTACCATAAAATTGGTATTATTATAAAAATATGAATAATTTATGTTAAATATTAAACAACGGAAATATCCCGAAATATTGATAGAATTTTATAAACTTAAATATTATATCCTCTTAATTATGCATGTTAACAGGGAGTTGTCATTGTCCAAAAAGAATTACTTCTAAAGAATCGTTTATACATTAAATTTTGACTCGGAACAACCATCTATCTATATAAATATGTGGTCTTTTTCTGTCTTAAAAATCAGTTGAAGCCTCTATTAATTAGAATGTCATTCCCACTACGTTTCAGCAATTGAGAGGCATTTATTTGCTTTAAAGTTTAATTACAGTGCTGGATTTATAAGTTATATATATCGAAATTCCATTTAGAATGTCAAAAGCATAAAGAGATAATCTCATTACAATTTCATAGACTGTCAATCTGCTTTTGTTCAATATTCTTTGTTTTCATTCCTTTTGGTTTTTAATATGTTTTTTATTCCTCATTTGCACTCCATTTTGGATTTCACACACCGTTAAACATGACAAGAGCAAGTTCTCCACTTATCCCCTTCTCTCTCTTTTAATATAATATATTATATCTTTAATTTAATGTTTTTCCTTTGAATTCTATATCGAATCATGATTCATATTGGCTATATTTAGTTAGTTAGAATGTCTATTATCATTATTATGGATGTCTTTTATTTTTGATGATTTCCTTGAGCTTTTAATGATAGTCGTACCGTATAGAATCATTTGCAGGCATCAATATGGAGGGCAAACAAATGTGAATGGCAAGAAATTTACAGGTAGAGGTTTCAAGTATTTTTCTTTGAGTTCTTTCTTTCATGTGATGCATAACTAGGGGTAGACGTACCTCGAGTTGAGAATTTCAGTATATTGATGTGCAATGAGTTTATGTTAAACTTGAGTAAAATATTCAATGTGTTTGTAGGAATATCGTTTGCGTTGCATACAAATGGATTGTATTTGCAAGAATGAGAGGAAAGAGTTACGTGAAGAGAGATTCTTCGGAATCAAAATATGATGTTTTAGATAAAGAACAAAAATATAATAAAAGCTAAAAAAAAACTACTTATATATAAATATTCATAATAATTGCATATTTGGTCAAGCTTCTCACCATGCCAAAAGTATTTTTTTATATTTTAGATAAAGTATTTTTTCCTCAATTTGAGGTGATTGGCCAGGTCTTTTCTATTTTTTTTTTTTTTTTTTTTTTTTTTTTTTTTTTTTTTTTTTTTTTTTTTTTTTTTTTTTTTTTTTTTTTTTTTTTTTTTTTTTTTTTTTTTTNAACTACTTGGAAATGGAGAGAGAAGGAGAAGAAGCCAATTCCAATAACTCTGTGAAGAGCAAATTATCGAATTTTTTCTGGCATGGTGGCTCTGTTTATGATGCATGGTTTAGCTGTTCTTCTAACCAGGTTTTTTTTTTTTTTTTTTTTTTTTTTTTTTTTGTAAAAAGAAGTGTTTTTGGCTAGAAGTAGAAGCAACTTTAAATAAGAAGAAAAATGTAGCTTCTCTCCAAAAGCAAAACTAGAAGCGGTTTTGACGTTTCATCATACTGAAAATACCCTTTACAAAATATTATATATACCAAAATAACCTTACTTAGTTTAAACTATTAAGTAATATGAAATGGCTTTTGGGATGAACTTTCATATTTATTGGATGATTTTTGATATATTTAAATTATCTTGAAATAATAAAGTATTTTTCAATTTTATTTTTATATTTTACTTAAATGAAATTAAAAAAAAACTTAATTATTATCTTTAATAATAAATATTTATAATTAAATCAATTTATATAATATTAACTATTAAGCAAATCTCTTCATGTTCTTATTTGTAATTTGACACATAAAAGCACTTTTTGAAAAGTTTTTCTTTTCAATTGAGCATTATTGTTTGATAATACTTCCAAAATTATATTTTGGTGCTTCAACGTTGTACATAGAAACTTGTATTGTTAATTATGGTTAGGATTATTGTGTTTATTATCTTTTAAATTTACTTTAAAAGTGTTTCAGGTATTTTTCTTGCTTCCGTATTATAAATAGAAACTTATATAGTTACTCCTATTTATTCATCATGCTTGGGATTATTCTCTGTGAGTTCTTTAGCTTTTTGTGAGTTTTTCAAAGTTGTTTGTTTATGGGTCAAAATCATGAAAAATTTTTAAAGTGATTGTCTATGTATAATTACCACGGATATTTACTTTGGAATTCTTTGTAAAACCTCCTAATCACTATAACCATATTTAATTTCTAAATTTCTTATGCATCTGGTGGTTTGTTTTGCTTTTTTGCTTTTTAGTCCCCAATATGAGCTAAATACTGTTGATATGCTTAAAGTATTAAATTTACGAAAAACAGAATATGATTTTAATTTTGACTTAGCATATCATTACAAATGAGTGATTGTGATAATTAAATTTTGCAAGATATAGAGTTCTATCATAGTAGGAAAAAAAGGATAGGATGGTTAGGTTACACATGATTTTTATAGATAAGAAGGAAACACAAGTATTTTTATGTTTCCTCTTTCTTTACATCTATAAATTTATAATACTATTTAAAAAAGTTATAGATATTTTTTAATCCTGCGCGAAGCGCAGACAAATTATAACGACCCGACCGGTCGTTCTGAGAGATTAAACTCGTTTCCTCCGTTTCTTCTTTATCCTATGTTGTTTAGCCTATTAATGTTGTGTTGGGTCAGTTGGTTCGGGTTCGGAGTGATCGTGGTGAGAATTGAGACACTTAGTCTCTTAAATTAGCTTAATAGTTCAAAAAATCAACTAGGAGTTGACTTATTGGTAAATGACCTCGGAATGCGGATTTTACTGCTCGGATAGCTTCGTTAGGTTATTTGGGACTTAGGAGTGTGTTCGGAATGAAGTTTTGATGTCCGGTGTAGAATTAGGCTTGAAGTGGCGAAAGTTAATTTTCGGCGATTTTTGGCCGGTAGTGAAAAATAGGCTATCATCGTTGGAATGGAGTTCCGGAAGTTGGAGCAGGTTCGTAATGTCATTTTGGATATGTGTGCAAAATTTCAGGTCAATCGGATGTGTTTTGGTTGGTTTCGGCATCATTGGCGAAATTTAGAAGTTTCAAAGTTCATAGGCTTGAATTTGATGTAATTTTGGTATTTTCGTGTTGTTTTTGGTGTTTCGAAGGCTCTACTAAGTTTGAATGATGTTATGGGGTGTGTTGGTAGGATTGGTTGAGGTCCTGGGGGCCTCGGGTATATTTCAGATGCTCAAACGAGCACTTTTTGGTCTTAAGGAGTCTGCTGTTTTCTGGGTTTTAGCAGTAGTGATTTCTTCACTGCGATCACGTAGAGTAAAAGACTAGGCCAGGAAATTTGTTCTATGCGATCGCGTGGACTTTCGTGCGATCACATAGAGGTTCTGAGGCGCGTGTGTGGGATGGAGAATTTTTATATGCGATCGCGTGTGTTGGTATGCTATCGCGTAGGGTGGTCTGGGTTGTGCATCGCGATCGCGTGGCTGGAGTCGTGATCGCACTGAAGGGATTATAAGTGCTGGGCAGAATGTTTTAAAGCCCATTGTTGCAAAAAAATTTCAACTTTCCTCCATTGACAAACGAGTTTAGAGCTATTTGAGAGGGTTTGAAGAAGAAATCGAAGGGGCTCACTTGGAGGTAAGGTTTCCAACTTCATAACTCGTTTCTATGTCATTTTCTCAGTAATTAAACCGGAAAATTGTTGAATTTAAACCCAAAATTTGGGGAAGTTAAGTGAATGGAATTAGAATTTTCTTTTGAGGATTTGAGTAGGCAATTGTGGCCCGATTTTGGTGTTCTTGGTATGTATAGAATCGTGGGAGGACGAGGATTCTAGTGATGTAAATTTTATCGAATTCCGAGACGTGGGCCCAGGGATCAGGTTTGGCTGAATTTCGAGAATTGGATCTAAATTGATAGTTTTCGATTGAGTTTTATTCCTTTAGCGTATATTGATGATGTTAACCTGGTTTTGGTTATATTCGGAGCAATCGGGAGCCAATTTGAGGGGCAAGAGCATCACAGATTAGTATTGTGGCCCGGTTGAGGTAAGTAATGACTATAAATCTTGTCCTGAGGTTATGAAACCCCGGACTTCATATTTCTCACTGTTTTTAGAAAGGCGCACATATCGGATGACGTGTATGTGGTGCGCACTGATTTTTGGATTGAACTTGGTCCTCTCCGAGGCAACTATTGAGTTGCATATTTTACTCTAAATCATATGTTAATTTGTATTCTAAAGACTATTGCTATATCTAGGCTATAAGTCGTGTTTGAGGCCTCGGGTCGACTTATTTAGACCCCTTGGGAGCTTTTTACTGCTATATCCTCACTGTTGATTTATAATTTACACTCAGTCATATTGTGCTTAACTGTTTTCAAAACTCAGCCTTATTTACGCTATTTTGAGATACAAAAATGATGTTTTGGGTCGAGTACCCTGTTTTACTGATACGCCATGAGGTGGCTTGATATTAGTGCTTGGGCTAAAGGATCCCCTCCGGAGTCTGTACACACCCCCAGTGAGCGCAGGTACCTACTGAGTGTGAGTGCCGAGTGCCGAGTGACGAGTGATTGGGAGGTATGAGTGACAATCAGGTTGCCCGAGGGGCTGATACTGACTGGCTGTGAGGTGCTGAGTGATGTTCTGCCCGAGGGGCGATTTATGATTCATGGTTTTTCCCGAGGGGCTACTTGTGATTTATTTCATTTTATACTAAATCCTTCGGTTATTTTTATTTAGGAAATTGTTGGAAAACACATTTTTCAAAGGATTTTACTGAAGTTGGCTTTTATGGCATGTTGTTTTCATATATCAATGTATATACTGTTGGAAAGAAAGGCTATGCGTATTGTGAACTAATGATATTGATTTTTATGTGTTTCTTGCCGCTTAGACTTGATTTATTTTCATTACTACTGAGTTGGTGTACTCACATTACTCCCTGCACCCCTGTGTGCAGATACAGGTGCTGATACTGAGCGTTAGCCATCTATTCCGAGCGGAGCCGGAGTTTGGGATATAGAGGTAGTTGTTCACCGTCCGCAGCATCTCTGTTTTCCCTTCTTATGTTGTACCTAGTTATTCGTTCGAAGGTTTTGTATTATAATAGTAGACTTTTGGTATATTTCTTAGATGCTCATGACATGTTGACTCCAGGTTTTGGGTATGGTTAAACTGTTTAACTGTTTATTTGCCTAACGGATTCAGTAATTCTATATACTTTATGAAATGTTTTGAAATGGTAGGGATTTTGGAAAGAAACTGTAATTATGTGATTATTGGCTAGCCTAGTTCCACGATAGGCGCCATCATGGCTGGTTTAGGATTTGGGGTCGTGACAAGTTGTTATCAGAGCCTAGGTTACATAGGACTCAATGGTCATGAGCAGGTTTAGTAGAGTCTTGCGGATCGGTACAGAGACATCTGTACTTATCTTCGAGAGGCTGCGGAATCCTGAGGAAATCTAAATTTCTGTTGTTTTATTCTCTCACAGATAGTGAGGACTCGCGCTACCGTTCAGGATGATCAGCCACCAGTTAGACCAGCGAGGGGTCGAGGCCGTGGTACAGGTAGGGGCTAGCCCGTGCAGCAGCCACAGCAGTGCCAGTTGATCCCCCTACTGTTCATGATCAGATTCCCGCCGCAGATGCTCCAGCGAGACAGACTTAGGACCCGGCAGTGCCCATTGTTATTTCGGGTCTTCAGGAGACCTTGGCTCAGATCTTGACTGTGTGTACCACCCTTGCTCAGGAAGTTGCCGCTACTTCTCAGGCCGGGGAGGCAATCAGACTCCAGTTGCCCGGACACTTGAGCAGGCTACTCAGGGCCAACAGACACCGGGGGCGGTTCCAGCCCAGCCGGTTACTCCAGTTCGGGACTTCGTGGTTCCGGCTATGACAAAGGACGAGCAGCGTAGACTGGAGAGGTTTAGTAGACTACAGCCTCCGACATTTAGTGGTGCTGAGGGCGAGGACGCCCAGGGTTTTCTAGATAAGGGTCAGAGGATGCTGCGTACTGCTGGGATTTTGAAGACCAGTCGGGTCTCATTTGCTACTTTTTAGTTCTCTGGTGCTGCTTTCACTTGGTGGGATTCTTTTGAGAGGTGTAGGCCTATTGGTTCAGCACCCCTCACCTGGCAGCAGTTCTCCACTATCTTTTTGGAGAAGTATGTACCCCAGTCACACAGGGAGGAGCATCACAGGCTTTTTGAGCAGCTGCGTCAGGGGGAGCAATCAGCGACACAGTATGAGATGCGATTTTCGGAGTTGGATCGTCATGCCACCGAGTTGGTCCCTACTGATAGGGACAGGGTTAGGAGGTTTGTGGATGGCCTCACTTATCAGCTCCGCCTATTTATGACTCAGGAGAGATTATCAGATGCTACATTCGAGCAGGTTGTTGATATTGCTCGAGATATTGAGTCTGTTCGCCGCTAGGAGTGGGAGGAGAGGGAGGCCTAGAGGCCTCGTGGATTGGGCAGTTCTAGTGGTGCTCCTTCCAAGGAGCAGTTTCAGCATGGTAAAGGCCGTTCATTCAGGCCTCCTCAGTCAGTCCGCCCAGTTTATAGTGGTGCATCTTCCGGGCATGGTCCCCGTAGTTCTTAGCTAGGCCGTTCTTCATTCGGTGCCCTCCCAGCTCAGGGTGAAACTCGAGCACCACCAGTTCAGAGTTCTTCTATGCATGATTCTTCTAGTGGCCATTCTGGTTCCAGGGGTTTCTATCAGTCCTCATCTCCAGCTCCAGGGAGTTGTTTCGAGTGCGGTGAGTTTGGGAACATGTGGAGGCAGTGTCCACGTCGTCCTGGTGGTTCTTCTCAGCAGAGGGGCCAGCCCTCGACTTCAGCCCCATTTACTTTACCACTCACCCAGGCAGCCAGGGGTGGTAGTCAGTCAGCTAGAGGCCATCCTAGAGGGGGAGGTAGAGCAGGTAGAGGTCAGGCCCGTATGTACGCATTTCCAGCTAGGCCAGATGCTATGGCCTCCGATGCAGTGATCGCAGGTATTGTCTCAGTCTGTTGCCAAGATGCTTTGGCTTTATTTGACCCTAGTTCTACATATTCCTATGTTTTTTCATATTTTGCCCATTTTCTAGATATGCCCCGTGAGTCTTTAGTTACCTCTGTTCATGTGTCTACTCCAGTGGGCGATACTGTTGTTGTGGACCGTGTGTATCAGTCGTGTGTGATATCTATTGGGGGTCTGGAGAACCGAGTGGACCTACTGTTACTCAGCATGGTCGATTTTGATGTGATATTAGGCATGGATTGGTTAAATCCGTGTCATGCTATTCTTGATTGTCACACTAAGACCGTGACCTTAGCTATGCCAGGATATCCAAGGGTTGAGTGGAGAGGTTCTTCTGAGTATATGCCTAGAAGGGTGATTTCCTACTTGAAGGCTCAGCGTATGGTTGAGAAGTGGTGTTTATTTTATCTGAATTTTGTGAGGGATGTCAGGGGTGAGACTCCCACTATTGATTCGGTTCCTGTGGTTCGTGACTTTCCGGACGTGTTTCTTGTAGACCTGTCGGGCATGCCACCTGACAGAGACATTGATTTGGTATTGACCTGGTGCCAGGCACCCAACCTATTTCTATTCCACCTTATCATATGGCACCAGCGGAGCTAAAGGAATTAAAGGAGCAACTTCAGGAACTCCTAGATAAGGGGTTCATTCGGCCTAGTATGTCACCTTGGGGTGCACTGGTGTTGTTCGTGAAGAAGATGGATGAGTCTATGCGTATGTGTATTGACTATCGGAAGCTATACAGGGTTACGGTGAAGAACCGGTATCCCTTGCCTCGTATAGATGACTTGTTTGATCAGTTGTAGGGTGCTAGGGTATTTTCCAAGATTGACTTGCGTTCCGGTTATCATCAGTTGAAGATTCGGGGGCCAGACATTCCGAAGACTGCTTTCAGGACTAGATATGGTCATTATGAGTTTCTGGTTATGTCCTTTGGGCTGACCAATGCCCCAACAGCCTTTATGCACTTGATGCACAGTGTATTTCGGCCTTATCTGGATTCTTTCATCATTGTGTTTATTGACAATATCTTGGTGTATTCCCGATCTCGGGAGGATCATGAGCAGCAATTGAGAGTTGTGCTTCAGACCATGAGGGAGAAGAGATTGTATGCGAAATTTTCAAAGTGTGAGTTCTGGCTTATTTTGTAGCATTCTTGGGGCACGTGGTGTCCAGTGAGGGTATTCAGGTTGATCCGAAGAAGATAGAGGGGGTACAGAGCAGGCCTATACCGTCATCAGCTACCGAGATTCGCAGTTTCCATGGGTTGGCAGGGTATTACCGCCGTTTCGTAGAGGGATTTTCATCTATTGCTGCACCTATGACAAGACTGACCCAGAAGTGTGCTCAGTTCAGGTGGACTGAGGAGTGTGAGGAGACCTTTCAGAAGCTCAAGTCAGCTTTGACTATAGCTCCGGTATTGATTTTTCCTACGGGTTCAGGTTCTTATACAATACTGTGATGCCTCGAGAGTTGGCCTTAGAGCGGTTTTGATGCAGGATGGTAGGTGATTGCCTACGCATCCAGACAGTTGAAGGTGCAGAAGAAGAATTATCCAGTGCACGATCTTGAGCTAGAATCTATTGTCCACGCCTTGAAGATTTGGCGTAGTTATTTGTATGAAGTGCATTATGAGATTTTCACTGATCACCGTAGTTTGCAGCATCTGCTTAAGCAGAAGGATCTGAATTTGCGTCAGAGGAGGTGGTTGGAGCTTCTCAAGGACTATGACCTCACTATTTTATATCATCCGGGCAAGGCCAATGTAGTGGCCGATGCCCTGAGTCACAGAGCGGAGAGTTTGGGGAGTCTATCCTACCTTCCAGTATTAGAGCGGTCATTAGCACTTGATGTTCAGGCTTTAGCGGGTCAATTCATGAGATTGGATCTATCAGCGCCTCCGCGGGTATTGGCTTGTGTAGCCTCCAGGTCTTCTCTTTATGATCAGATTAGAGCACGCTAGTATGATGACCCACACTTGCTCGTTCTTCAGGACAGGGTCCATCGCGGTGATGCCAGGGATGTGGTTATTGGTGATGATGGGGTCATAGGGATGCAAAGACGTATTTGCGTGCCCAATGTGGATGGACTACGAGATTTGATTCTAGGTGAGGCCCATAGTTCGCGGTATTCTATCCATCCGGGTGCCGCAAAGATGTATCAGGATCTGAGACAACATTATTAGTGGAGGCGAATGAATAGGGATATTGTCGAGTTTGTAGCTCGATATCTCAACTGTCAGCAGGTCAAGTATGAGCACCACAGAACAGGTGGATTGCTTCAGAGATTAGATATTCCGGAGTGGACGTGGGAGCGGATCACCATGGACTATGTAGTTGGGCTCCCACGGGCTTCGAGGAGGTTTGATGCTATATGGGTTATTGTGGATTGGCTGACCAAGTCCTCACTTCATTCCTGTTGCTACTACTTATTCTTCGTAGCGGTTAGCTGAGATTTATATCAGGGAGATTGTCCGATTGCATGGGGTTCCAGTTTCTATCATTTCTGACAGAGGTACTCAGTTCACATCTCAGTTTTGGAGAGCCGTACAGAGAGAGTTGGGTACTCAGGTCGAGTTGAGCACAACGTTTCATCCTCAGATCGACGGGCAGTTGGAGCGTACCATTCAGATTTTGGAGGATATGTTGCGTGCTTGTGTGATTGACTTTGGTGGTTCATGGGACCCGTTTCTGCCACTAGCGGAGTTTGCATATAATAACAGCTATCAGTCGAGTATCCATATGGCTCCGTATGAGGCTTTATATGGTAGGAGGTGCATCCGGTTGGTTGGTTTGAGCCGGGCGAGGCTAGGATATTGGGCACAGACCTGGTTCAAGATGCATTGGGTAAGGCGATGTTGATTCAGGCGAGACTTCGCACGGCGCAGTCTAGGCAGAAGAGTTACGCGGACCGGGAGGTCCGGGATGTGTCTTTCATGGTTGGGGAGAATGTTGCTGAAGGTTTCACCCATGAAGGGTGCTATAAGGTTCGGGAAGAGGGTAAAGCTGAGTCCCAAGTTCATTGGGCCATTTGAGGTGCTTCTGAGGATTGGGGAGGTGGCTTATAGACTTGCCTTGCCTCCCAGCTTATCAAGTTTTCATCCCGTGTTCCATGTTCCGATGCTCCGAAAGTATGTTGGTGACCCGTCTCATGTTTTGGACTTCAGCACGGTTCAGCTCGAGGGTGATATGTCATATGAGGTAGAGCCAATGGCTATTTTGGGTCGTCAAGTCAGAAAGCTGAGGTCTAAGGATATAGCTTCAGTGAGGTTCAGTAGAGGGGTCAGCCGGTGGAGGATTCCACTTGGGAGACCGAGCGGGAGATGCGGAGCAGATATCCTCACTTATTCGAGACTCTAGGTATGTTTCTAGACCCATTCGAGGACGAACATTTGTTTAAGAGAGGGAGGATGTAACGACCCGGCCGGTCGTTCCGTGAGATTAGCCCTGTTTCCCCCGTTTCTGCTTTATCGTATATTTCTTAGCCTATTTATGTTTTTTTGGGACGGTTGGTTTGGGTTCGGAGTGGTCGTGGTGAGAATTGAGACACGTAGTCTCTTAAATTAGCTTAATAGTTAAAAAAAGTCAATTGGGAGTTCACTTATTGGTAAACGATCACGAAATGCGGATTTTATGGCTCGGATAGCTTTGTTAGGTGATTTGGGACTTATGAGTGTGTTCGGAATGAAGTTTTGATGTCCGATGTAGAATTAGGCTTGAATTGGCGAAAGTTAGTTTTTGGCGATTTTCGGTCAGCAGTGAAAAATAGGCTATCGGGATCGGAATCAAATTCCGGAAGTTGGAGCAGGTTAGTAATGTCATTTTGGATATGTGTGCAAAATTTCAGGTCAAGCGAATGTGTTTTGGTTGGTTTCGGCATCATTGGCGAAATTTAGAAGTTACAAAGTTCATAGGCTTGAATTTGATGTAATTTTGGTGTTTTTGTGTTGTTTTTGGTGTTTCGAAGGCTCGACTAAGTTTGAATGATGTTATGGGGAGTGTTGGTAGGATTGGTTGAGGTTCCGGGGGCCTCGGGTGTATTTCGGATGCTCAAACGGGTACTTTTTTGTCTTAAGGAGTCTGCTATTTTCTGGTGTTTTAAGAGCAGTGATTTCTTCACTGCGATCGCGTGGATTCATCCGCGATCGCGTAGAGTAAAATATTGGGCAAGGCAATTTTTTCTATGCGATCGCGTGGTAAGGATTGCGATCGCATAGGTTGGGCAGGTGAGGCAGTGCGATCGCGTGGACTTTGGTGTGATCGCATAGAGGTTCTGAGGCGCGTGTGTGAGATGGAGATTTGTTCTATGCGATCGCGTGTGTTGGTATGCGATCGCGTAGGGTGTTCTGGGCTGTGCATCATGATCGCGTGGCTGGAGTCGCGATCGCACTGAAGGGATTATAAGTGCTGGGCAGAATGTTTTAAAGCCCATTATTGCGAAATTTTGTCCACTTTCCTCCATTGACAAGCGGGTTTAGAGCTATTTGAGAGGGTTTGAAGAAGAAATCAAAGGGGCTCACTTGGAGGTAAGATTTCCAATTTCATAACTCGTTCCTATGTCATTTTTTAAGTAATTAAATCGGAAATTTGTTGAATTTAAACCCAAAATTTGGGGAAGTTAAGTGCATGGAATTGAAATTTTCTTTTGAGGATTTGAGTGGGAAATTGTGGTCCGATTTTGGTGTTCTTGGTATGTATAGAATCGTGGGAGGATGAGGATTCTAGTGATGTAAATTTTATCGAATTTCTAGACGTGGGCCCGGGGCTCGGTTTTTGCCGAATTTCGAGAATTGGGTCTAAATTGATAGTTTTCGATTGGATTTTGTTCCTTTAGCATATATTGATGATGTTAACCTGGTTTTGGTTAGACTCGGAGAAATAGGGAGCCAATTTGAGGGGCAAGAGCATCGCAGATTAGTATTGTGACCCGGTAGAGGTAAGTAATGGCTATAAATCTTGTCCTGAGGGTATGAAACCCCGGACTTCATATTTCTCACTGTTTTTAGAACGGCGCACATATCGGATGACGAGTATGTGGCGCACACTGATTTTTGGATTGGACTTGGTCCTCTCCGCGACAACTATTGAGTTGCGTATTTTATTCTAAATCATATGTTACATTGTATTCTAAAGACTATTGCTATATCTGGGCTATAAGCCGTGTTTGAGGCCTCGTGCCGACTTGTTTAGACCCCTTGGGGGCTTTTTACTGCTATTTCCTCACTGTTGATTTATGATTTATACTCAGTCATATTGTGCTTAACTGTTTTCGAAACTCAGCCTTATTTACACTATTTTGAGATATAAAAATGATGTTTTGGGTCGAGTACCCCGTTTTACTGATACGCTCGAGCGGCTTTTGAGAGTTTCTGACTGAGTGAGGCCGAGGGCCTGATTGTGAGGATATGATACACCACGAGGTGGCTTGATATTAGCGCTTGAGCTGAAGGAGCCCCTCCGGAGTCTGTACACACCCCTAGTGCGCAGGTACCTACTGAGTGCGAGTGCTGAGTGCCGAGTGACGAGTGATTAGGAGACATGAGTGACAGTGAGGTTGCCCGAGGGGTTGATACTGAGTGGCTGTGAGGTGCTGAGTGATGTTCTGCCCGAGGAGCGATTTATGATTCATGTTTTTTCCCGAGGGGCTACTTATGATTTATTTCATTTTATACTAAATCCTTCGGTTATTTTTATTTCGGAAATTGTTGGAAAACACATTTTTCCAAGGATTTTACTGAAGTTCGCTTTTAAGGCATATTGTTTTCATATATCTATGTATATACTGTTGGAAAGCAAGGCTGTGCATATTGTGAACTGATGATATTGATTTTTATGTTTTTCTTGCCGGTTAGACTTGATTTATTTTCATTACTACTGAGTTGGCATACTCACATTACTCCCTGCACCCCTGTGTGCAGATACAGATGTTGATACTGAGCGTTAGCCATCTATTCCATGCGGAGCCCGAGTTTGGGATATAGGGGTAGTTGTTCAGCATCCGCATCATCTCTGTTTTCCCTTCTTATGTTGTACCTAGTTATTCGTTCGGAGGTTTTGGATTATAATAGTAGACTTTTGGTATATTTTTTAGATGATCATGACATGTTGACTCTGAATTTTGGGGATGGTTGGACCGTTTAACTGTTTATTTGCCTAATGGATTTAGTAATTCTATATACTTTTATGAAATGTTTGAAAATGGTTGGGATTTTGGAAAGAAACTGTAATTATGTGATTATTGGCTAGCCTAGTTCCACGTTAGGTGCCATCACATCCGGTTTAGAATTTGGGATCGTGACACAAATTTACTAGTAGCTGTAATATTTTCAGGTAAAGCCGCCAACATATCTACGTAATTTTAACCTTGTTATCCAATCCTTATCATTTTTCAAATCAATTTCTCGCACAACAAATAAAGTAATAAATTAATATAATGTGATATTCATCCATGTATTTTTTTTTAAAAAAAAAAAATAGTATTCTCTTAATTAAGGGTGCTCTTTTTCACTTTTGGTTTTCTAGAAAAAAGTAACAATATTCTCTTAGCTTAGAGGTTTTCGGTAGAGAATGATTAAATCTCACGTGAGATTTGTACCGTGTGAACTTTTCTTGGTTTTTTTAACACTATCTTTTAAGGTTTCAAAATATATAATATGGTATTCTTTTGTATGTTTATTTGTTTTTTTATTTTTATGTTGTTTGTTAAACAAAAAGCCTAAACAAGAAGAAGATATTGTCTGTCCCCTGATTAAGAAATTTTATAGAGGGAGGTGTAGGCATATAAATTTTATTGGAATTAAATTCGTAAAATAATTAGGGTTATATTTTAAAATTCAAGATACATTAGTTTAGATAAATTTACTGGGCTAAAATTATTGGATTAATTATAAGCCTAATATATATATATATATATATATATATATATATATATATATATATATATATATATATATATTAAATAAATAAACTTTAATCCATTGGGCTTGCCCATTTAGTTGGGCTACAAATGATAAGCCCACTTCATTAGGCGCAATATGCCATCTTCCTAGAGGCTCAGTTTGGTGCCACGTGTCAAATGACGTAGCACACCAAATCAAACGGAAGAGCCAATAGGATCATGCAACGTGTTAAAATGACAAGGCATGCCAAATCACATTAAAATGCCAATAAAATCGCGTCACGTGTGCAAGTGACATGTTCTGGCCAATCAAATGCGGCCTTGTCACACTTCAATTTGATTGGTCGGAAAGAATTTGTTCTTATCATAACTCTTCCCTCCCACAACTATAAATAGGGGTCTTCATAACTTAGAAAAGAGAGCAGAAGTTATAACAAGAAGTAAGAGGGAGCTCGTGGATCAAACGCTGCAGATTTCTCTAAAAGCTACAAGCATTCAAGTGTTCTAAGGATTAAAAGATCAAGACGAAGATTCAAGATCAAGCTGCAAGCCCTTGGATTAAAAATACGTCAAGATCAAGATCATGCATCAAGGACTTGGATTAAAATCAAATAAAATTCAAAATTAAGCTCGAAGGCTCTTTTATTTACCGTTGAAAAGTAGAATCAGAGGATTCATAGAGATTGTAACACTCAAATATTTGAAATAAAATACTACAATTGTTGCAATATTTTTCGGTCTTGATTATATTTTCTTGACGCAATTTATTGTCTACAAATTCTGGCACGCCCTGTGGGACAATCTCTACCTCTCATCTCAACTTTTCAATCACCAAAGTTCAAGAACAACGAAATGGATTCCAAGAAAATCAACTCTAGTTCAACTTCCGCCAAGGCTGCTAATTCCATGTTCTATGCTGATGCGGAAAGCATCCTCGATATTACCTTTGAAAGCTTTGGACCAGTTACGAGGAGCAAAGCAAGCTCGTTAGGACAACAAGCACCCCAAGTGTTGTCCGCATCTACCCCTATTTTTGGATCTTCATCCTCAAAAGGATCAAGATCTTCCACAATTGACCTCTCGGATGCAAGCACTGTTCTATGAAGGAAGATGATGACACTTCAACTGATGGATCCTCCCCACTTACACCACATAGAGTGAGCGAATAAAGGATCACTATGCGTGAAAATCCATGCTACTCTCCATCGTCCACGACAATCATGCAAGCCATGGTGACAAACACTTCATCTGTGGAGGAGTAGTTGGCAAACTTGATGGAAGCAATCACTGGCTTGACCAAGTGCATGCAAAATCAAGATGCTAGAATCAACAAGCTAACAGATAGGGTGGGAATCTTGATGGAAGAAGAATACACCCATGCACCTGGAAAACTCCCAGAAATTCAAGATATTGATCCTCCCCCACGACAAGTTACACCACTAAGGAAGTTCCAGTCTCTTCGGAAGGGATAATTCCAATCGATCAACTGAAGGAGTTCATCGAAGGAACTATTAAAATCAAGTACGAAGTTTCTACCAAGTCTTCCTTTACATACGCAAAGCCGTACACTGCAAGGATCGATATGTTGAAATGCCTGCTGGCTATCAACCCCCAAAGTTTCAACAGTTTGATGGTAAAGGAAATCCTAAGCAACATGTGGCACACTCTGTTTAGACATTCACCAACACTAGGACTTATGGAGATTACCTCGTCAAACAGTTTGTCCGCTCACTAAAAGGAAATGCTTTTGATTGGTATAATGACCTCGAGGAAGGATCTATTGATAGCTGGGATCAATTAGAATAAGAGTTCCTCAATCGCTTTTATAGAACAAGGTGCATTGTGAGCATGACGGAACTCACAAATACTCGTCAACGTAAGAGTGAACCTGTTATCGACTTTATCAATCGTTAGAGGAATGAAAGCCTCAACTGTAAAGACAGGCTTAGTGAAGCTTCTGGCATAGAGATGTGCGTCCAAGATATGCATTGGGTATTGCGCTATATCTTGCAAGGTATCAAGCCTAGCACATTTGAAGAACTTGAAACTCGTACCCATTACATGGAATTGAGCATGACCTCTACTGGAAATGAAAGTCTTCCCATCTATGAACCTCGCAAAGGTAACGACAAGCAAGAAGTCAGAAAATGGAGCAAGTTTGTACCAAGATCTGAAAATAAAGAAGCTATGAATGTCAACACATCACCTGTGAAGTTCACGACGAAGGTGAGCAAGAAGCAGAGTATGAAATCCACTCCATTTCAAGATAAGCCAAGTGGAAAGTTGAATTTAAAAGAAATGCAAGAGCAAGAGTACCCATTTCTGGATTCTGATGTGCCAGCTATTTTTAAAGAACTCCTCGAGTTAAATCTCATTGAGCTTCTGGAGATGAAGCGACCAAAGGAAGCTGAGAAAATTGATGACCCAAATTACTGCAAATATCATCGACTTGTGAGCCACCATCTGGAGAAGTGATTTGTCTTCAAGGAAAAAGTTATGGACTTGTCTCATGAAAAGAAGATTGTGCTTGAAGATGAGAAAGCAAGCACAAACCAAGTCTCTATCATATTTAGCTCATTCAATCCAGACGAATTATGTAGTTCTAAAGAAAGTAAAGATTAAGAATTGTTAGATAACTACAAAGTTGAAGACGGTCAACCTGAGGATGATGAAGGTTGGACATTGGTGACTCATCGTAGGTGCCACAAAAGGAGCCCACGAAAAGGATCAATGGAACAACCAACGAGGAAAATAATGGTGAAAAGACCTAGGAGATGGAACCCAGTTAAGGATGTAAAGAAAGCGAAAGTGGTGTTAGAGATGCACCACCCTCAAAAGCCACGACATCCACTGCCCTTGGAGGAGTTTTTACCAAGTTGGTTCCGCACGAAGACTTTCCCATGGGGGTATTGATGCCTCTTGTTCCCATACTTACAAAGGGAAGTAAAGGAGTGATGACCTACCGTCGGCACCATCTTCGGAAAATCTTATCGAGTCCACTCCTTAAGAAGTTAGTGCTTGTGAGGAAAACGTCACGTTCACAAATGACGATCTTCTGCTAGGTGACACGCCTCATAACCGCCCATTGTACCTGGTTGGCTATATGCGTGATGAAAGGGTAAGTCAAATTTTAGTTTATGGAGGATCCTCAGTGAATATTTTGTCAATTCGCACTGTGAAAGAACCTGGTATTCCCATGAACGAACTCTCAGGAAGTCGTGTGATGATCCTAGGATTCAACCAACAAGGGCAAAGAGCCATAGGTGTGATCAGGCTGGGAATCACCATTGAAGATATGCAATCAAGTGCATGGTTGCATGTGATCAATGCGAAGACTTCATACAATGTCTTTCTTGGAAGGCCTTGGATACATGAGAATAACGTAGTCCCATCTACCTACCATCAATGTTTAAAATACTACAAGGATGAAGTAGAGAAGAAGATAGATGTCGATGATGCGCCATTCACCGAGGAAGAGTCACACTTCGTCGATGCAAAGTTCTACTTGAATAACCACATTGTGAAGGAGCTAAAAGTTGATAATGGCATGAAAAGCAAGAATGACGATCCCATAAGTAAAAGAGCTCATGTGACTATTGGTAAAGCCAAAGCTATTACTGAGGAGGTACAACCCAATGTGAATAGATCTCATAGAGGTGATATTGCGTCTTATGGCAAGAAAGTAAGTCATGTGCTCCAATATGTCCCTAAAAGGAATAAAGATGAAGGCGAATCATCTAATCTCCAAACTAACATGCTAAAGGAGTTAACTCTTCCGGGAAAATGCATTGAAGCAGTAAAGTTGTCCTCGAAGCCTCTTGCAGGGTCTGTAGCCCAAAATCCTCAACAGAAAGTGGCACTCCCTACAAAGCGGACAGATGAAGGTTTTGATCCTAACGCTTACAAGCTATTTGCAAAGGCTAGATACAATCCCAATGAGCCGTCAAAGTTAGGGAAGCTCTCATCAGAAGATGCAATGAGGCAACCATATGAAGGTTTGGGATACAAGCAACCTTCACCAGTGCGCATCTCAATAAGAAGGACGAGTAGCAATTATATCATTGTAGAAGATGAATCTTCCGCTTCTAACAGGCATTCCATCTTTGATCGACTTGGAAAATCAACTGTGAGAACTTCCGTGTTTGAGAGATTATGTCCATTAAGAAGGGGAATAAGTTCCAGAGAAATTATCGAAATACAAGAACACCCGCTTCGCCCAAAATTCAGAAGATCTCTAAAAGTTTCCAAAGTTTGGTTCCTTCTATAATGAAGCGACAAACAAAAGCCATGGTTTCATGTGATGAAGTACTGAAGGTGAAGCCATGAACTGTGGTCTACACTAAAGAATGTGATGAAGACGAAAAAAGTGTGGGTTCTTCGTATCATGTTACTGCACAACGCGAGCATGGTGTTTTATCTCTAGTGGAGGATGATGAGAAATTGGACGATGTTTCACCATGTTATCATATATCCTTCAACGATTGGGACCCTCAAGAAGATGAAGATGCAAAAGAGGCTCCCCCGGAACTTGAAGAAGGAGTGAAGGCAACGGTTGATGCCTTAAAAAGAAGTTAACCTTGGCACTGATGAAGAGCCAAGACCCACCTACCTAAGTGCTTTACTAGAAGTTGATGAAGAATGAACTTATATTGAGATACTCAAGGAGTTTAGGGATTTACTTTCTTGGAGTTACAAATAAATGCCTGGCTTAGACCTAAAGTGGCAGTCCATCACCTTGCGGTCAAGAATGGCGCTCGTCCTGTTAAGAAAGCTCAAAGGCATTTTAGGACGGACTTGGTTCCCCTGATTGAATCCGAAGTTAACAAACTCATTGAATCTAGATTTATTCGGGAAGTTAAATACCCAGTGTGGGTCTCAACTATTGTCCCTGTAAAGAAGAAGAATGGCCATATTCGAGTGTGCGTCGACTTTAGGGATCTCAACAATGCGTGTCCCAAAAATGAATTCCCGCTTCCTATTCCAGAGTTGATGATCGATGCTACTACTGGGTATGAGGCAATTTCGTTTGTGAATGGTTCGTCATGCTATAACCAAATTTGCATGGCACAAAAAGATGAAGAGCTTACTGCATTCCGCACCCCTAAGGGTACTACATGGTAATGCCTTTTGGTTTGAAGAACGCTGGTGCTACTTACCAAAGGGCTATGCAGAATATTTTTGATGATCTTCTACACAAGAATGTCGAATGCTAAGTTGACGACTTAGTGGTAAAATCAAGAGAGAAGGGAGACCACTTGAAAGACTTGAGGATGGTGTTTGAGTTGCTCCGGAGATACCAACTTAGGATGAATCTATTGAAATGCACCTTTGGAGTCACCTTAGGAGATTCATCTCAAACCTAGCTGGGAGGTGTCAACCATTCAGTCGCCTCATGAAGAAAGGCGTTCCTTTCAAGTGGGACCAAGCTTGTAGCAATGCTTTTGAGAGCATTAAATCCTACTTGATGAAGCCTCCAGTTTTAGCAGCCCCTATACTTGGAAAGCCACTGATACTATACATTTTAGCACAAGAAAGATCTGTTGGAGCGTTGTTGGCCCAAGAAAATAGTGAGGGGAAAGAAAACTCCCTTTACTACTTGAGCAGGATGATGACACCAAACGAGCTGAATTATTCGCCAATTGAAAAGTTGTGTTTGGCGCTAGTCTTCTCAATTCAAAAGTTGAAGCACTACTTTCAAGCATGTTGTCCTTCTTGTTTCTAAAGAAAATACCATCAAGTTCGTGATGTCAAAAACTGTTCTTAGTGATCGACTAGCAAGATGGTACCTCCAATTTCAACAATTCGAAAATTTCTACATCCCTCAAAAGGCTATAAAAGGACAAGCATTGGTAGACTTCTTGGCAGATCATCCGATACCTGGTGACTGGGAGCTAACTGACGAACTACCTGATGAGGACACAATGGTCGTTAAAGTTCAACCTCCATGGATGATTTACTTTGATGGTGTTGCGCATCGTGGGGGAGCTGGTGCTGGCGTAGTATTTGTCACTTCCCAAGGTGAAGTCTTTCCCTCCTCCTTCACCTTGACACAAATCTGTTCCAACAATGTTGCTGAGTATCAAGCATTAATACTTGGGCTTGAAATGACCATTGATATGAAGCAATTGAAATTGCAAGTCTTGGTGACTCCCAGTTAGTGGCCAATTAGCTTTTAGGTAGTTATGAGGTCGAGAAGGCTAAACTATGCCCATATAATGATTACGCTAAAAAAATTAATGGGGAGGCTTGGTGGCTTAACTATTCAACATTTGCCAAGGAAAGAAAATAAGAAGTCTTATAATTTAGCTACCCTAGCTTCATCGTTAACCCTGCCTGATCAAGCGCAAGTTACTGTCTGCCAAAAGTGGGTAGTACCACCGCCAAATGAGGCTGAAGGTGAAGAAAATAAACTCAAGCATCTTGTCGCTGTTTCTGAATTGAGAAAGAAGAATGGCGACAACCCATTATCGACCACTTATGCTATGGGATACTTCTAGAAAATCCGAGGAGAAGGACTGAAATCTATCGTCGTGCACCTCGCTTCCTTTACTACAAAGATACTCTATACAGAAGGTCGTTCGAGAGAGTACTCTTGCGATGCTTAGGGGAAGAAGAAGCACTCCAAGCTTTGCAACAGGCACATTCTGGGGTATGTGGGTCACACCAGTCTGGACCAAAGCTCCACTTCCATATAAAAAGGATGGGATATTATTGGCCCACGATAGTAAAAGATTGCTTGGACTACGCTCAGATGCGAGGATTGTCAATTTCATGCGAATTTATTCATCAACCTCCTGAAGTGTTGCACCCGACTGTTACATCCTAGCCGTTTGACGCTTGGGGATTGGATGTTGTTGGACCACTACCAAATTCCTCTAGTGGGCACCTATACATCTTGGCTGCAACTGACTACTTCTCAAAATGGGTTGAAGTTGTTGCTCTCAAGGAGGTAAAGAAGGAAAATGTTCCAAGTTTCATCCGAGTAAACATAATCTATCGCTTTGGCATTCCTCGTTATATAATAACAGATAACGGAAAGCCATTCGATATTAGGTTGATGAATAAGGTTTGTTATCTCTTTGGGTTCAAGCACCGTAACTCTTCGATGTACAACGATGCCGCCAATGGTCTAGCTGAAGCATTCAACAAAACTTTATGCAATTTGCTAAAGAAAGTCGTCTCCAAATCCAAAGGAGATTGGAATGACCGTATGGAAGAAGCTCTATAGGCATATAGGATGACTCATTGAACGCCAACACAAGCGACTCCTTATTTACTCATTTATGGAGTCGAAGTCGTCTTGCCACTTGAGCGTCAAATACCTTCATTACGACTGGCTATTCAAGAAGGGATCACTGATGAAGAAAATGCTCGACTTCGATTAGCAGAGTTGGAGGATCTTAATGGGAAGAGGTTGGAGGCTCAACAGAGTATTGAATGTTATCAAGCTCGATTGTCTCACGCCTTCAATAAAAGAGTTCGCCCGAGGTCCTTTCAAGTAGGAGATCAATTCCTTGTCATACGAATACCCATTATTATTTCCCATAAACCTGTACGGAAGTTCACTTCAAATTTGGGATGGGCCATATGTCGTAAAAGAAGCTTATTCAAGTGGCGCTTATAAGCTGGTTGATGCAGATGGCATGAGAATCGGCCCTATCAATGGCAAATTTTTAAAGAAGTACTATCCTTGAAGTTGCAACGCTCCTTGACGCATGAGCCTAAACCGCATGTTCGAATGCTCCTTGATGCATGAGCCTAAACTGCACGTTAATTCACACCTAGCCCGCATGACTCTAAACTGTGTACGGCCTACCTAAAAAAGTAAAAAGAAAAAAGAGTCCACTAGGTTGAAAACCTCGAAAGAGGCAACATAGGCAAAAGTTAGGACATAAAAAAAATCTGCTAGGTTGAAAACCTCGAAAGAGGCGGCCTAGGAAAAATTTAGGACATAAAAAAAAAATTAAAAAAAACCCATTTTGAACTATGGTATGAATTGGTCCTCTTCACTGAGGTACGTAGGCAACTTAGAGTTTCATTCTGAGTTCAGTCGCATAAGTTCAAAGGATAAATAATCCCCCAATCATTTTTCAAATTAAGTACGATGGAATGTAATTCATTTAATCAGTATTTGAAAATCGAGCTGGGATACCATTCTTCTGTTAAAATTTGGATCCCATTCGGTTTAAAGGGGGCAAGCTGCTATGGTAAAATAATGTTCTCACTGAAATGATGGCAATGTTTGCATCAAAGTTTGGGTATTCTTTGTCTTCATGTTCGCATAACCTTCAAGTTCATTGGACTTCATATTCGCTCACTTCCAAAATGGAGGGGGGGGGGGGGTTGAGAAGAGAGACGTCAAAAGGGAACACAAATATAAGAAGAAGGATTCCTTGGCACAATGCTTCAAATTCAGTGAGACTTGAACCCACGATTTTTTGTAAGAATGGAGATCTTTAATTTTGATTGATAGCAAGAAAAACATCTTGTTCTTTCAAGGCTTCCATACCAAAACATAAAAGTTTTGGCAAAGTCGCACCAATTCGAAACTGTTGGTATATCAAAATCTGATGTTTACTTCAAAATATTAACTGAAACTATCCTTAAGGTATTAAATCCAATATTTTGGACATGTTATATATTTTTAAGTCTTGTTTTCATAAAATTAAATGGTTCATGATTTCGACATTCCTACATCTAGATATAAATTGTTTTTGGTGAAGCTGCACAAATCTGAAACTATCAACGTGTCGGAATCCAAAGTTAGATTCAAAATAATATATGGGATGATTATCGAATTATTTAATTTATCATTTTATATATGTCTTATATCTTGAAGTATATTTTCCATAAAATCAAGCAGTTCATGATTTTGACATTCCTACATCAAGATATAAAAGTTTTGGTGAAGCTGCGCAAATCTGAAACTAGCAACGTGCCGGAATTTAAAGTTAGATTCAAAATAATATCTGGGAAGATTCCCAAATTATTTGATTCCTAATTTTGGATATGTCCTAGATCTCGTAGTCTATTTTTCATAGAATCAAGCGGTTGATGATTTCGACATTCATACACCAAGATACCAATGTTTTAGCGAGACTGCGCAAATCTAAAATTTTCAACGTAGTGGAATCTAAAGTTGGTTTCAAAATATTACCGGCGGTGATTTTGAAAGTGTTTGATTCCGAGTTTTGGATTTGTCTTGGATTTTAAAGTTTAGTTTCTAAAAGAATACTAAATGGCACATACTTTTGACTTTCTCACATTGAGATATATATCTCCCACCACAAAAGGTGCAAAGATGATGAACAATATTATCCTCACAGAAGGATGATATATTTCCAGATACAAAGAACTTCGAGACATGAATGCCAACGGCATTTAAAAAAAAGCCAAGTTCTATCATGGGGATATCAATACATCATAATAAGCAAATAACTATTGATATTGAACCACAAAGGAAGAAGGGGAATTAATGAAAACACGTGATATAAAATAAAATAGATAGAGTTTTCATTCCTAAGGATAGCCTCTAGTTAATCAAATGTGAAAACAAAGAGGCGAATAAAATACTCTATATTGACTAATCTAAACACAAATTGTAATTGGCCAAGTCTTTAAGTGTTGCCTCTAGGTGTTGTTTCTTCATCTCCTCGTCGGCCAAGTCATCAGCAGTTGCCAAGGAAACATCAGAGCATCTACGGTACTCGTCTTCAGCAGATGAGACTCTAGATTCAATCTCTTCAACCTCTTTCTTTGAAACACCTCGAAGAGCTCTTAACTTTTTTACCTTCTCCTTCGCCTCTTTGAGAGATCGACTCGCAGCAGATAATTTCTTGGCCTTCTCCCTTTTCTCAATCAAGACAAGATCAAGTTGTTCCTTGGCGTTTAAAAATGACTATGATTTTTCAACATCCATAACCTTGTCAGAAAGAGTTGACCGTGCATGGCCATATGATGTGGCAAGCTCAAAGAAATACGTCAATAGTCCTTTTAGAGGGGAAATATCCACACCCTTTCCGTCCATCTCCTCGAGAATTACTTCGATCTAGAATTGAAGAGAAGAAGCATTGTTTGCGGTAAGGTCCTTGAGTTTGGCATGAATTTTACCCAGGCATTTAGAATGAAATCCTTGCGAAGAGTCAAGACAACCTTTCTTCCATCAAAGATAGACATGGTTGTTGCTGATCGTTGGTGAAAGTTAGGCCCCGATTTCGCTGCAAGACTAGGAATGGAAGTTGCCTCTAGGTCTGGCTTAGCTATTGGAAGTGATTTCCTCGAGTCTGGCTCTGCGACAGATTCGCTACTACCTTGGGGCTTGCTTTGATGGGATGCCATTGAAATGTGAACACCATTTTCCTGCATAGAAAAGGATATATGATCAGTTAAACTACTTGGATATTATAAAATAATATGAAGGTTTTAATCGTTACCTCTTTGATAGACGTCAAAGTCCTTGAAGCACTACCGATGCTGTCAGTAAAATCGACTACACCCAAATTAGCATCCCCTTGTTTGTTAGAATATGGCTTCACCCGCTTGAAGTTTTGATCTCCATGACTACTATCATTCTCATTTTGGGACGGACGTTTGTTGGAGGTAGGAACAATGGTACCTAATGGAAAGGAACCCTCGTTGGCTTGATGGTCCTGAACAAGGACCTTCTTTTGAACTTCTTTATATGGAGGTCCCTTGACGTCACATGGTATAAACACTTTGGATTTTAAAGTAGGAGGCTTGCCCTCCCTGTTATTCTCTTGAGGCGTGATCTCTGAAGGTGTAGTAGTAACTGGCCCAGCAGTATTCACCAAAGATTGCAAGTGGTTTTCAAGGAAGCGTCCATGCACTCTTTCCCACCAAGACTTATAATCGGACGAGACATGCTTCTTCATCTTGGGCATAATAGGGGGAAATGTGGCATTTGACCTACTCTTAGACAAGACACAAGTCTAAAGAGTACTCACGAAAATCTTGATCCAAGCAACCGGGGATGTCTTGATAAAAACCGAATTGACGACTGAAACGATGAGGGATATAAGTTGCCTCTAGGTCTGACTTAGCTATTGGAAGTGATTTCCTCGAGTCTGGCTCCGCGAGAGATTCTCTACTACCTTGGGGCTTGCTTTGGTGGGACGCTATTGAAATATGAACACCATTTGCCTACATAGAAAAGGATATATAATCAGTTAAACTACTTGGATATTATAAAATAATATGAAGGTTTTAATTGTTACCTCTTTGATAGACGTCAAAGTCCTTGAAGAACTACCGATGCTGTCAGTAATCTCGACTACACCCCAATTAGCATCTCCTTGTTTGTTAGAATATGGCTTCACCCGCTTGAAGTTTTGATCTCCATGACTACTATCACTCTCGTTTTGGGATGGACGTTTGTTGGAGGTAGCAACAATGGTACCTAATGGAAAGGAACCCTCGTTGGCTTGATGGGCCTGAACAAGGACCTTCTTTTGAACTTCTTTATATGGAGGTCCCTTGATGTCGCATGGTAAAACCACTTTGGACTTTAAAGTAGGAGGCTTTCCCTCCCTGTTATGCTCTTGAGGTGTGACCTCTGAAGGCGTAGTAGTAACTGGCCCAGCGGTATTCACCAAAGATTGCAAGTGGTTTTCAAGGAAGCGTCCATGAACTCTTTCCCACCAAGACTTATAATCAGACGAGACATGCTTCTTCATCTTGGGCATAATAGGGGAAAATGTGGCATTTGACCTACTTTTAGACAAAACACAAATTCGTAAAAGTTCCAATCCTTTGTCTAAAGAGCACTCACGAAAATCTTGATCCAAGAAGCCCGGGGATGTCTTGATAAAAACCGAATTGACGACTGAAACGATAAGGGCTATAAGGCTCCACGATGAAGGTCGATCTATTTCTCAAAGGAAGGTAATTCGAGCGAATACTCATAAAATAATTTGACTCGGACTCTTCCTTGTTGCCATCATCATGATAATAACACGGTTGAGGATTTCTTGGCATTGTGGAAGTCCATACGGCACTTTCTCCTCCATGAATACGTTTTCTCGCGTCATCATTCCCAAAGTATCTCGATGTTCCCTCACCTGAGTATATGGCCATCAGAGGAGTAGCCGGCCTATTCGTTAGAGCAAAATGAGTCTTGAAGTAGCAGGCTAACCAACCGTACATATAATGAATTGGAAAGTAAACTCTATAAGGATCGAGTGGTGAGCCATTTGAAATTGTGTTTAATCCCTTGTAAATGCTAGCTAATACTGGAACAGCAAGGTTAATTCATTTCCCACACGCTAGAAGGCCTGCAATCTCAGGCCGAATAAAGTCGCCTTCTTTTGTAGGGAGTGCAAAGACACATAACCAGCATGAAAATAAAGCAGCCAAGTATACTTCGTCTTTCTTGCCACTTCCAACGCCAAGTTTAACAAATAATGCATCTTCAACTTCCGACCAATTGACCATTTTACCTATGGCTCCAGTAGGGTTGTGTGTTGATTTGGGACGAGCTGGCTTCTTTTCTTTTCTCACTAGAGGTTGTTCACACTTTAAAACCTTTTTTCTCCAAAAATCGATCCATCTTCTTACAGGGACGTTATGATTTTTAGCGTTTCCCTCTCGGAGTTGGTGATATGCATCAAACAATTGCTGACATGCTTGTGGAAGGAACATTTTATCCTTGTCATAAGCACCTGTAAGTTCTCAAGTATTTGGAATAACTTCCTCATAAGGAGACCCCATTAAAAGAAGACCCCCAATAGTGCACAAATCCCAAAGGGATATGGATAACTTTCCAACCGAGGTAAGTAACGTGTTTGTTAGAGGGCCCCAAGCCTCACAAAAGGCTTGCATGATACTTGTAGAATGATCATAAGTAAATAATGAGGCATATACATCATTGTAAATATTGATAGCCCTCAATGCTCGATGGTTCCTACTAAGAATATCTTCGGTCCACTCCCAATAGCCGGGGATATAATGAAATTCGCCACCAAAAGTTAAGGAATCACTCCAGTATACTTTTCCTTTGAGGATTCGTCGTCCTAAGACTGGGAGGGACTTGCCACATTTTTAACTTTGTGATTAGGGGACCGGAGAGTCCATGTCTTGAATTTACGTTTGGTGTTTTCAAAGGTCCAATATATCAAACAAAAAGAATTTTGCAAAGATGGCCACGAAGTTGCATATAAGTCGGTCAGTGATGTATCAACTAGTAATCTGGTCTCCGTTTTACTATCTTTTTGCTATGAAATTACAAGGTACTTGGATGTGGGGGAAGAGGATGCTGAGTCTCTGAAGTAAACCATGTTCAAGCTGTATAAAAAAAAAATTTAGTACCTAGGTCAAAAGGGAGGAGTAACAATCACAATCTTGAAAGAGAGCATGCATAAGAAAAAAAAATCGCCTCAGACGTAAAAAAAAAGGGATGTCTGTGTCGGACTTTTTAAAAGTTTTTTTGTTGCGAACGTTTAAAGATGTTCGTCACGAAATTTTAAAGGCATTCGAATTTTTAAGGTTTTCATTCCGAACTTTTAGAAGGTGTATGTTTCGAAATTTTAAATGTGTTTGTGAAGGTGCTCGTCGCAAACGTTAAAGAGTCCCCACTGCCGAATTTTAAAGATTTCTACCATGATTTTTTAAGAGCCTTGATTGCGTGCTTTTAAAGGTCTTCAAGAGCTTTTAAGGATCTTTATGCGAACTTTTAAGGGCCTTCGCCACAAATTTTAAAGGTCTTCATCGTGAACTTTTAGGGTTTTCCACCGCAAATTTTAAAGGCCTTCACGAGCTTTTAAGGATTTTTATGCAAACTTTTATGGGTCTTCGCTACAAATTTTATAAGTCTTCATCGCGAACTTTTATGGGTTTCCGCCGCAAATTTTAAAGGTCTTCATCGTGAGCTTTTAAATGTCTACATCTCGAACATATAAAGGACTTCGTAGTTTTACGAATTTACTTCTAAAAAGAAAAAAGAGACAACAGAGTAAACGAAATAAGAAAGCACAAGAAAAGAAGAAGAAATTACCTTCGCGTCAATGCTCCCAAATCGTCAAAAGTAGACTTAAAGTGGTTTGCAAACGCTGAAAGTGATGCTATTAGAGTTAAAAGTATACTGTATTTATAGAGTTTTCAAAAGGCATTATCAAACATATGGGTTCGATGTGGGAGGAGCAACAGTTAGAGTCCAACATGAATTTGTTATCCTAATTCAATTGGAATGAGAAAAGCTGAGGCGGCACACAGCGTCAGCATTGAAGCTACTGGAAAAATAATAAGCCATTAGACATAAGTATTTCAATATACAATTGCAATTCAAATATGTAATTTTAGTAAATGAAGTTCATATATTTACAAGGAATGAATTGTTTTGTCCATACATGCCATCATTTACGTACAATCATATTCCAATTAAAAAGAAATGGGTTATTCATGTCCCATAGTGACAAATACAAGTAAATTGGTACGTTGTCTTTACGTACTTCAAGCCCGGTGTTTGATATTTCACAAGTTTTCACCAACACAAGCCTTGAAGTAGGAGGCATTTGTAGGCATATAAATTTTATTGGAAATAAATCCGTAAAATAATTGGGACTATATTTTAAAATTCAAGATACATTAGTTCAAATACATTTATTGGGCCAATATAATTGGATTAATTATAAGCCCAATATATATAGATTAAGTAAATAAACTTTAATCCATTGGGCTAGCCCATTTAGTTGGGCTACAAATGATAAGCCCACTTCATTAGGCCCAATATGCCTTCTTCCTAGAGGCCAAATTTGGTGCCATGTGTCAAATGACATGGCGCGCCAAATCAAAGGGAAGAGCCAACAGGATCATGCCACGTGTTAAAATGACAAGGCATGCCAAATCAAATTAAAAGGCCAATGAAATCGCGCCATGTGTGCAAGTGACATGTTCTGGCCAATCAAATGCGGCCTTGTCACATTTTAATTTGATTGGTCGGAAAAAATTTGTTCTTATCATAACTCTTCCCTCCCATAACTATAAATAGGGGTCTTTATAACTCAGAAAAGAGACCAAAATTTATAACAAGAAGCAAGAGGGGCTCGTGGATCAAACACTACGGGTTTCTCTTAAAGCTACAAGCATTCAAGTGTTCTAAGAATTAGAAGATCAAGACGAAGATTCAAGAACAATCTGCAAGTCTTTGGATTAAAAATACGTCAATATCAAGATCAGTCCTCAAGGACTTGGATTAAAATCAAATAAAATTCAATATTAAGCTCGAAGGCTCTTTTATTTATGTAACGATCCGGTCCGTCGTTACGTAGAACCTGCATTATAATTACTGTTATTGACTTTTTATAGGTTGGTTATTTTGTTATTGATGTGTTAGAGTCGATAGGCTTGAAATTGAATGGTTGTAGTGAGAGTTCAGTCATTTAGCCTTAGCCTTCTAATGAAAAAAGTCAACTGAGTGTTGACTTATTGGGAAACAACCTCGGAATGCGGATTTTATGGCTCGGATAGCTTCCTTATGTGATTTGAGACTTAGAAGTGTGTTCGGAATATTTTTGTGATCCGGTGTAGATTTAGGCTTGAATTGGCGAAAGTTAGTTTTTGACGATTTCCGGTTGGCAGTGGAAAATAGGCTACCGGGGTCGGAATGGAATTCCGACAGTTGGAACAGGTTCGTAATGTCATTTTGGATATGTTTGCAAAATTTCAAGTCAATCAGAGTTGTTTTCGGTAGTTTCGGCGCTTTTGGTGGAATTTAGAAAATTCAAAGTTCATAGGCTTGAATTCGATGTGCTTTTTGGGGTTTTGGGGTTTTGATATTTCGAAGGCTCGACTAAGTTTGAATAATAATATCTGATGCGGTGGTATGTTTGGTTGGGGTCCCGAGGGGCTCGGGATGGTTTCGGGTGGTTAACGGGGAGTTTTGAATGGTTTTGGTATTGCTGATGTTGCTGTTACTGGTGTTTTCGTACCTGCAGATGGGGAGCCACAAGTGCGGTTCCACAGGAGCGGACATAGCACCGCAGGTGCGGAAGTTCGGCTAAGTGAGAAGAGTCCGCAGGTGAGAGTTAATAGCCGCACCTGTGAGGCCGTAGGTGCGGGAGGTCAATCGTAGGTGCGGAAGTCGAGGTCCTTGGGATTTTTCCGCAGGTGCGGAACCCCTGGGCAGAAAGTATAAAAGCGTGCCTTCGCGAATTTTAGCAATCTTTCTCAATATTTCATCCGGGTTTGAAGCTTTTGGAGGGTTTTTGAACAGGGGATTCAATAGTTCTTCATTGAGGTAAGATTTTTAGACTCTAAACTCATTTATATGTGATTAAAGGTCGAATTTATGGTGGAAAATTAGGGAAAAATCAGTGCAATTGGGTAATTAGGGCTTGGGATTAAGAGGCTTTAAAATCGGGATTTGAGGGGTCATTTGGACTCCGAATTTAGTGTTCTTTATATGTACAGACTCGTGAGATGATGAAGAAAAGTTTTATATAAAAATTTCTGAGTTTTGGGACGTGGACTAGAAGGGTCGATTTTGACCAATTTCGGGATTGTTGAATATTTTTGATACATTTCGATTGGGATTAGCTCCTTAGCATATTATAATTATATACATATGATTGTTGGTAGATTTGGAGAACTCGGAGGACAAAATTAGAGGCAAGGGCACTGCGGAGTAGTATATTAGCCGGTTTGAGGTAAGTAACGCTTCCAAACTTGGAACTGAGGGTTCGAAGCCCCAAACTATCTGATATTTTGTACGAAATAAAAATCATGCTAAGTATAAATGTTAAGGCTTCACGCTGATATGTTCAGAACGAAAAGGTCGATTATTGTTGTCTCCATTATGATTATTGTTTTCATGTACTCAGTCATGTTATATTATATGTTTCATGCCTCAGTCTCGTAAGTTGCTAGTTTATTCTATATTTTCATTGGTTTGGGCTGATTTTCATATGTTAGAGCATTGTGAGTGAGACTGGAAGGTATTGACTGAGTGAGGCTTGAAGCCTGGTTTTGAGACAGTTATGAGGTCGGACTGCACACCGCAGGGACCCTGGAATCATGCCTTTGTTGGCTTGATATAGCGCTTGGGCTAATAGGAACCCCTCCGGAGTCTTTACACCCCCAGTGAGCGCACAGATATTGAGGGATGGATCTTCCCTGGACATGGATCTTGTACGAGTATTTTGTTCCAGAGATGGATCTTCTCCGTGGGGCTTATGTTCCGGAGATGGATCTTCTCCGTAGGGGTTGGATCGGCCTTTTTCCTCAGTACTAGGTGAGTGTGTCACTTGTGTTTATGTAGTATCCGGGATGGACTTTCCCTGGTCCAAAAGGCCGTATTCTAGTACTGAGTGGACCACCTTATGAGAGTTGAATTATTGAGTACACATCATTCTTGATTCTATATGAACTCATGCAAGTATGTAGGGCTACAGTCCCAAACAGATGCATCTTGTTTATTTTCTGATATATATTACTGTCATGTCCAAGTTATATACTGTTGTCTGAATTATCGCAGGTTTAGTCAGTCACTACCTCTCAGCCCGTAGTTTGGTTTCATTACTACTGAGTTGGTGTACTCACGTTACCCCCTGCACCTTATGTGCAGATCCAGGTACAACGGGATTCAGCTCTGGTCAGTGAGTAGCAGCAGTTTTCATTAGAGTTGACGAGGTAGCAGCTGACGACCGTGATCTCATCTTCTCTTCCTTTTTTACTATCGTATTTATTTTCAGACTATGTTGGTCATTTCTTTTTGGTTGTATTAAATATTAGCAGCTCATGACTGTATGACACTGGATCCGGGGTTCGTAGGATTTGGGTTTTGATTTTCATAAAATTGTGTCCAAATTATGATTTATTATAATTATTATCCACAGACTTGTTAAGAAGGATATTTTATTGGTAATTGTATTTAGCTTAGATAAAATGGGTGGCTTGCCTGGTTCCACGACAGGCGCCATCATGACTCCGGAATTGGGTCGTGACAAGTTGGTATCAGGGCCGTAGGTTAAATGGGTCTCACCAGTCATGAGTAGGTTTAGTAGAGTCTTACGGATCAGTACGGAGACGTCTGTACTTATCATCGAGAGGCTACAAAACCCTTAGGAAAGTCCCACATCATTGAATTCTGTCGTGCGACTCTGTTGAACTCGGAAACTAAACTTCTGTTATTTTCATTCTCTCACAAATGGTGAGGACTCGTGCTACCGATAGTGGTGACCAGACACCAGCAGGACCAGCCCGAGGTCGAGGCCGTGGTCGAGGCCGTGGCAGAGGGAGGGGTGCAGCCCGCACAGCAGCTGGGGCAGCACCTATGGACCCTCCTATTGCCTAGGAGCAGATCCCCGCAGTTGAGATTCCAGCGGGGCAGACTCAGGCACCAGCAGTGCCCATTGTTATTCCGGGTCTTCAGGAGACCCTAGCCCATATTTTGACGGTGTGCACTAGCTTGGCACAGGCCGTCGCTATGTCTATTACTGCTACTACTTCTCAGGCCGGGGGAGGCATCCAGACTCCAGCTGCCCGGATACCTAAGCAGGTCACCCAAGGACTTTACACACCTCGGGCAGCCCCAGTGCAGTAGATTGCTCTGGTACAGGATTATGTGGTCCCAGCTTTAGCTGATGATGAGCAGCGTAGGTTGGAGAGGTTCAGCAGACTCCAGCCTTCGACTTTTAGTGGTACAGAGGGCGAGGATGCCCAGGCCTTCTTGGACAAGTGTTAGAGGATACTACGTACTGCAGGGATATTAGAGGCCAGTGGGGTTCCATTCACTACATTCCAGTTTTCAGGAGCTGCACTTGCTTGGTGGGAGGCCTATGAGAGGCGTAGCAGGGACCTGCTAATGCATCGCGCCTTACATGGCACCAGTTCTCCATTCTCTTTCTAGAGAAGTATATACCACAGTCTCGCAAAGAGGAGCTGCGCAGAGAGTTCGAGCAGTTGCGTCAGCGAGACATGACCATGATGCAGTATGAGATGGGGTTCTCTGAGTTAGCCCGTCATGCCATCTGGCTAGTTCCCACAGACAGAGAGAGGATTCGGAGATTTGTTGATGGTCTCGCTTATCAGCTACAGATGTTTCTGACCAGGGAGAGGGTATCCAATGCTTCGTTTGAGGAAGTAGTTGACATAGCCAGGGAGATTGAGTCAATGCGCCGCTAGGAGCGTGTTGAGAGAGAGGCCAAGAGGCCTAGAGTTCTTGGTAGTTATAGTGGTGATCACTCAGAAGGTGAGTCTCAGCACAGCAGAGGCAGACCATTCAGGCCTCCTCAGCCAGCTCGTCCAGCTTACAGCGGTGCTTCATCAGGACACGGTCCCCGTAGCTCTCATCCGGGTCGTTCCTCATTTAGTGCACTTCCAGCCCAGAGCTCATCCCGGCCACCATCTGTTTAGGGTTCCTCAACACATGGCTCTTCTAGAAGCTACTCTGATTCCAGGGGTTCCCTTCAGTCCTCATTGTCATTTGTTGGGAGGGGTTGCTTCGAGTGTGGGGATCCAGATCACATTAAGAGGTATTGTCCCCGCCTTTCTGGTAGTTCATTTCACCACAGGAGCCATCCTCCAGCTTCAGCACCAGTTTCTACACTACCCGCTCAGGCAGCTAGGGGTAGAGGTCAGTCAGTCAGAGGCCGCTCCAGAGGGGGATGTCAGTCAGGTGGAGGACAGGCCCGTTTCTATGCACTTCTAGGTAGACCAGATGCCATAGCTTCAGATGCAGTGATTAGAGGTATTATCTCAGTCTGTCACGGGGATGCTGTAGTATTATTTGATCCTGGTTCTACGTATTCATATGTTTCTTCATATTTTTCACATTTCTTGGATACGCCCCGTGAGTCTTTGTTTTCAGCTGTTCATTTGTCAACTCTGGTGGGGGATACTGTTGTGGTAGACCGGGTACCAATCTTGTATTATATCTATTGGGGGTCGGGAGACCCGGGTAGATCTATTATTGCTTAGCATGGTTGACTTCGATGTAATTCTGGGCATGTATTGGCTATCTCCATGCCATGTGGTTCTCGACTGTGACGCCAAGACCGTGACCTTAGCGATGCCTGGATTGACGAGGATTGGGTGGAGAAGTTCGGTGGAGTATGTGCCTAGTAGGGTGATTTCCTTTATGAAGGCTCAGTGTATGATTGGGAAGGGGTGTGAGTCTTATCTGGACTTTGTGAGGGATGTTAGTACTGAGACTCCTTCCATTGATTCTGTTCCTTTGGTCTGTGAGCTCCCACACGTTTTCCTAGTAGACCTGCCAGGCATGCCACCTGACAGGGACATTGATTTTGGTATTGACTTATTGCCAAATACCCAGTCTATCTCTATTCCCCCTTACCGCATGACCCCATCAGAGTTGAAGGAATTTAAGGAACAACTTTAGGAACTCCTAGATAAGGGGTTCATTCGGCCTAGTGTGTCGCCTTGGGGTGCACCGGTGTTGTTCGTAAAGAAGAATGATGGATCCATGCGTATGTGCATTGACTATAGGCAGCTGAACAAGGTTACAGTGAAAAACCGATATCCTTTTCCCCGTATTGATGACTTTTTTTATCAGCTTCGGGGAGCTAGGGTGTTCTCCAAGGTTGACTTGAGGTCTGGGTACCATCAGCTGAAGATTCGGGATTCTGATATTCCGAAGACTGCTTTCAGGACCAGATATGGCCACTATGAGTTTCTGGTTATGTCCTTTGGGCTGACCAATTCCCCAGCCGCGTTCATGCATATGATGAACAACACGGATCAGCCTTACCTTTATTCATTTGTTATTGTGTTCATTGATGACATCCTGGTGTACTCTCGTAGCCAAAAGGAGCACGCCCAGCAATTGAGGGTTGTGTTGCAGAGTTTGAGGGAGGAGAAACTTTATGCAAAGTTCTCCAAATGTGAGTTTTGGCTTGGTTCGGTAGCTTTCTTGGGTCACGTGGTGTCTAGCGAGGGTATTCAGGTGGACCCGAAGAAGATAGAGGCGGTGCAGAGTTGGCCCAAACTGTCCTCAGCTACGGAGATTAGGAGTTTCCTGGGTTTGGCGGGTTATTACCGTCGCTTTGTGGAGGGATTTTCTTCTACCGCGTCATCTTTGACCAGGTTGACCCAGAAGGGTGCTCCATTCAGATGGTCCGATGAGTGCGAGGAGAGCTTTCAGAAGCTCAAGTCAGCATTGACTACGGATCCGGTATTGGTATTGCCTACGGGTTCGGGTTCTTACACAGTCTATTGTGATGCTTCTAGAGTTGGATTGGGAGCAGTTTTGATGTAGGATGGTAGGGTGATTGCCTACGCGTCCAGACAGTTGAAGGTGCATGAGAAGAATTATCCAGTGCACGATCTTGAGTTAGCTTCCATCGTTCATGCCTTAAAGATTTGGCGGCATTACTTGTATGGGGTACAGTGTGAGATTTTCGCTGATCATCGTAACTTGCAGTATCTGCTCAGACAGAAGGACTTGAATTTGCGTCAGAGGAGATGGTTAGAGCTTCTTAAGGACTATGATTAACTATTTTTTATCACCCGGGGAAGGCCAATGTAGTGGCCGATGCCTTGAGTCAAAGAGCCGAGAGTTTGGGGAGCCTAGCTTACCTTTCAGCAGCAGAGCGACCGTTAGCACTTGATGTTCAGGCTTTAGCGGGCCAGTTGGTGAGACTGGATTTGTCAGACCCTCCGCGGGTGGTAGCTAGCATGGCTTCCCGGTCTTCTTTATTTGATCAGATTAAGGCACGATAGTATTATGACCGCCACTTGTTAGTTCTTCAGGATAGAGTTCGTCGGGGTGATTCCCGGGATTTGACTATTGGTAATGACAGAGTTATGAGGATGTAGGGCTGTATTTGCGTGCCCAATGTGGATGGTATTTGAGAGTTGATATTAGCAGAGGCTCACAGTTTGCGGTATTCTATTCATCTGGGTGCCGTGAAGATGTACCAGGATCTGAGACAGCTGTATTGGTGGAGGCGGATGAAGAGAGATATTGTTTAGTATGTAGCAAGGTGTCTCAACTGCCAACAGGTCAAGTATGAGCACCAGAGACCAGGTGGATTACTTCAGAGGTTAGATATTCCGGAGTGGAAGTGGGAGCGGATTACCATGGACTTTGTAGTTGGGCTTCCATGAACTTCGAAGGATTTTGATGCTATTTTGGTCATTGTAGATAGATTAACCAAGTCCGCGCACTTTATTCCTGTCAGCACTTCTTATACTTCAGAGCGGTTAGCTAGTATTTACATAAAGGAGATTGTCCGATTTCATGGAGTTCCAGTTTCTATTATTTCTGACAGAGGTACTCAGTTCACATCTCAGTTTTGGGGGGCCGTACAGAGAGGTATGGGTACTGAGGTAGAGTTGAGCACTGCATTTCATCCTCAGACCGACGCGCAGTCGGAAAGGACTATTCATATTTTGGAGGACATGTTACGGGCTTGTGTGATTGATTTTGGTGGTTCATGGGATCAGTTCCTGCCACTAGCANTACCGATTTGATTCAGGATGCGTTGGAGAAGGTGAAGTTGATTCAGGAGCGACTTCGCACGGCGCCGTCTAGACAGAAGAGTTATGCGGACCGGAAGGTTCGGGATGTGTCTTTTATGGAAGAGGATAAGGTACTACTGAAGGTATCACCCATGAAGGGTGTTATGAGGTTCGGAAATAGAGGAAAGCTAAGTCCGCGGTTTATTGGTCCTTTCAAGGTGCTTCAGAAGGTTGGAGATGTGGCTTATAGACTTTCCTTGCCACTTAGTCTATCGAGTGTTCATCCAGTATTTCATGTGTCGATGCTCAGAAAATATGTTGGTGACCCGTCTCATGTGTTAGACTTTAGCACAGTTTAGCTCGAGGATGATATGTCTTATGAGGTGGAGCCAGTAGCTATTTTGGCTCGCGAGGTTAGAAAGTTGAGGTCAAAGGAGATAGCTTCAGTGAAGGTACAGTGGAAAGGTCAGCCAGTGGAGGAGGCTACTTGGGAGATCGAGCGGGAGATGCGGAGCATATATCCTCACTTGTTTGAGACTCCAGGTATGTTTCTAGACCCGTTCGAGGATGAAAGTTTGTTTAAGAGGGGGAGAATGTAACGACCCGGTCCGTCGTTACGTAGAACCTGCATTATAATTGCTGTTATTGACTTGTCATAGGTTGGTTATTCTGTTATTGATGTGTTAGAGTTGATAGGCTTGAAATTGAATGGTTGTAGTGAGAGTTCAGTCATTTAGCCTTTAAATATAGCCTTATAATGGGAAAAGTCAACCGAGAGTTGACTTATTAGGAAACGACCTCGGAATGCAAATTTTATGGCTCGGATAGCTTCGTTAGGTGATTTGTGACTTAGGAGTGTGTTCAGAATATTTTTGTGATGTCCGGTGTAGATTTAGGCTTGAATTGGCGAAAGTTAATTTTTGACGATTTTCGGTTGGCAGTGGAAAATAGGCTATCGGGGTCGGAATGGAATTCCGACAGTTGGAACAGGTTCGTATGGTCATTTTGGATATGTCTGGAAAATTTCAGGTCAATCGGAGTTGTTTTGGGTAGTTTCGGCACCGTTGGTGGAATTTAGAAAATTCAAAGTTCATAGGCTTGAATTCGATGTGTTTTTGGGGTTTTGATGTTCGAAGGCTCGACTAGTTTGAATGATCATATATGATGCGGTGGTATGTTTGGTTGGGGTCCCGAGGGGCTCGGGATGGTTTCCGGTGGTTAACGGGGAGTTTGGAATGGTTTTGGTATTGTTGATGTTGATGTTACTGGTGTTTTCGCACCTGTGGATGGAGAGCCACAGGTGCGGTTCCGCAGGAGCGGACATAGCTCCGCCAGGTGCGGAAGTTTGGCTGACTGAGAAGAGTCCGCAGGTGCGAGTTAATTTCTGCACCTGCGAGGCCGCAGGTGTGGAAGTCGAGGTCCTTGGGATTTTTCCACAGGTGCGCACCTAGGATCTGCAGGTGAGAGTAAGTGGTCACAGGTGCGGAACCCTTGGGCAGAAAGTATAAAAGCGTGCCTTCGCTAATTTTAGTCTTCTTTCTCAATATTTCATCCGGGTTTGAAGATTTTGGAGGGGTTTTGAAGAGGGGATCCAATATTTCTTCATTGAGGTAAGGTTTTTGGACTCTAAACTCGTTTATATGTGATCAAAGTCGGATTTATGGTGGAAAATTAGGGAAAAATCAGTGCAATTGGGTAATTAGGGCTTGGGATTAAGAGGCTTTAAAATGAGGATTTGAGGGGTCATTTGGACTCGGAATTTAGTGTTCTTTATATGTACGGACTCGTGAGATGATGAAGAACAGTTTTGTATAAAAATTTATGAGTTTCGAGACATGGGCTCGGAGGGTCGAGTTTGACCAATTTCGGGATTGTTGAGTATTTTTGATACATTTCGATTGGGATTAGCTTCTTAGCATATTATAATGATATTCATCTGATTGTTGGTAGATTTGGAGCACTCGGAGGCCGAAATTAGAGTCAAAGGCACTGCGGAGTAGTATATTTGCCGTTTTGAGGTAAGTAACGCTTCCAAACTTGGAACTGAGGGTTCGAAACTCCAATCTATCTGATATTTTGTACGAAATAGAAATCATGCTAAGTATAAATGTTAAGGCTTCACGCCGATATGTTCAGACCGGAACGGTCGATTATTGCTGTCTCCATTTATGATTATTGTTTCCATGTACTTAGTCCTGTTATAGTATATATTTCATGCCTCAGTCTCGGAAGTTGCTAGTTTATTCTATATTATCATTGGTTTAGGCTGATTTTCATATGTTAGAGCATTGTGAGTGAGACTAGAAGGTACTGACTGAGTGAGGCTTGCAGCCTGTTTTTGAGACAGTTATGAGGTCGGACTGCACACCGCAGCGATCCTGGAATCATGCCTTCGTTGGCTTGATATAGTGCTTGGGCTGATAGGATCCCCTCCGGAGTCTTTACACCCCCAGTGAGCGCACAGATATTGAGGGATAGATCTTCCCTGGACATGGATCTTGTCCGAATATTTTGTTTCGGAGATGGATCTTCTCCGTAGGGCTTATGTTCCGGAGATGGATCTTCTCCGTGAGGGCTGGATCGGCCTTTTTCCTCAGTACTAGGTGACTGTGTCACTTGTGTTTATGTAGTATCCGGGATGGACTTTCCCCGAGCCGGAAGGCCGTATTCTAGTACTGAGTGGACCACCTTATTAGAGTTGGATTATTGAGTACACATCATTCTTGATTCTATATGAACTCATGCTAGTATGTAGGGCTACAGTCCCAAACTGATGCATCTTGTTTATTTTCTGATATATATTACTGTCATGTCCAAGTTATATATTGTTGTCCGAATTATCGGAGGTTTAGTCAGTCACTACCTCTCAGCCCGTAGTTTGGTTTCGTTACTACTGAGTTGGTGTAATCATGTTACCCCTACACCTTGTGTGCATATCCAGGTATTGCGGGATTCAGCTCTGGTCAGTGAGTAGAAGCAGTTTTCATTAGAGTTGATGAGGTAGCAGCTGTCGACCGTGATCTCGTCTTCTCTTCCTTTTCTACCGTCGTACTTATTTTCAGACTATGTTGGTCATTTCTTTTTGGTTGTATTAAGTATTAGCAGCTCATGACTGTGTGACACTGGATCCGAGGTTTGTAGGATTTGGGTTTTGATTTTCATAAAATTGTGTCCAAATTCTGATTTATTATTATTATTATCCACAGACTTGTTAAGAAGGATATTTTATTGGTAATTGTATTTAGCTTAGATAAAATTGGTGGCTTGCCTGGTTCCACGACAGGTGCCATCACGACTCCGGAATTGGGTCGTGACAATTTACCGTTTAAAAGTAGAATAAGAGGATTCATAGAGATTGTAATACTCAAATATTTGAAATAAAATACTACGATTGTTGCAATATTTTTCTGTCTTGATTATATTTTCTTGGTGGAATTTATTGTCAACAGAAGGCCATTAAGTATTTTGTTTTGAAAGAATTACAAGAAAATACGTGTGACTTCACACCATAAAAGAAAAGGCCCATATTCTTAAATTTTACCCGACCTAGCCCATATTGTACATATGCTGAAAGCACTAGCAAATTTAAAATTTATGTTCTTACAACCATTACTTCTAAAAGCTATGAAGTTAAATCTGTATTCTCATAACCATTACATTTACTCTCTCTTTTTCTCACATCCTCTACATATGCTTCAAGGAGTCGTGTATTTTCTACTTCTCCCACTGTGTCACTTGGTTGCAGTGTAAGAAAATTAATGAGTAGAAGTCCACCATTGAAGGCCATTTCAAACTTTGTTTTCAAAATAGGATGTTTTGAGTTTGTTAGTTGTTTGGATTGGGGGTTGTTCTAATTGGTTGAAAATATCAAAAGGAGTTCAAAATTAAAATTTGGAGTAGATTTGAGCAAGATTTGAGTTAAATTTCAGAAAAATACGCAAGGAAGAAGACGATGTCAGTTTTTTTGTATAATTATGTATAATCTTGTATATGAGTGTATAAACACATCTTGTACACTTTTATACACGTTTATACAAATTATGGTAGACGAACTTCTTTCACGATTTTCAGTTGCAATTCTTGTTCAAAACCAGTCCAAATCTCTATTAAATGACTTCAAATTTCATATATAACCTTTTTATACTATTTCTAACAAGTCTAAATAACACCCTCTCTAAATTTCTCACAAAATCAAATTCAAAATTTAAACCCACATATTTAAGCTTGTTAAAAATCTAATTTTCACCACCCAAAATGGATTTGGTTTGTTGAACTAATATTTGAGTCACAGTTACTAATTCTAAAATTAACTTAAAAGCTTGAGAAATCTTTTTTAAAAATTAAATAATAATTTTGAGAACCTATTGGAGTTGGATGTTAAATCTTAACCTATTATTTTTGGGCTAGTTGGCTGTAAATTGAAATGGGAGGATTACACCCCTTGTCACTTGGACCAACAATCCATCAGAAAATGACCCATGTTTGAAGCCCTTACCCAGTGTAGCCCAAGTTGTACATAATCTGAAAATTACTTTTCACCAGTTAGCCCACCCTTTTTTTCTTCGTTCTTCTTCTTCCCGTGTCACGCCTTTGTACCCTAAAATTTCTCTGCCATTGTTATTCTCCTTCAATATTTCTTCTAAATTCAAAGATGATAATCACCATTTTGACGAAGAAGAAAACCAATTTGCAAGAGATTTGGAGTCATATGAAGATCACTTCCTCTATTGGAATGGGGAGAAATGTGTTTATTGTCATGTACTAAAGAGATTCACTTATTAGGTTGTTAGATCATCAAACTAGAAAGAAGGTGTCGGCATTGTCTCGTCCTTATCCTCATTCCACATGTAATTTTGATCCCAATGGTTAACTAAAAATTTGAAAAATAAAATTCACCATTAAAAGTGGTTCAAAGATCCGATTTCTCAAATTGTTAGTTGTTTGGAATGGGTGTTGTCCCAATTGATTGGAATCATCAAAAAGAGTTCAAAACTTAAATTTCAAGTGATTTGGAGTAGATTTAGGCTAGATTTGAGTTAAATTTCAGAGGATGCCAAGGAAGAAGAAGAACATGTGAAGCTCCATTGATAGGATTTATTTGTATAATAATATATAATATTGTATAATAATGTATAAACACCTCTTATACACTATTATATACAAGGTTGATACATTATTTACAGGTATTTGTGAATTTCTCGCTTCTTCTTCTTCTTCTTCTTCTTCTTATTCTTATATACATATATACATAGTGTATCGCGAATATTTTCACTATTGTGATTATACATCTTTATACACTTTTATACAACTATATACATAATGTATCCCTTTGTATAAAAGTGTATAACATTGTATAAAAGTGTATAAAGATCTCTGACGAACTTTTTGTACGATTTTCACTTAGAATTCTTGTATAAAACTTGTCCAAATCTCCAACAAATAACTTCAAACTTTGTATACAACCTACCTATACGATTTCTATTTAGTTCAAACAATACCCACTCCAAATTTCTTACAAAATCATATTCAAAATTTAACAAGATTAGCATTAAAGGAGATGAGATTTTAGGTTTCTCGCGTCCGTTTTTGCGTTTTGTAGTTGTAATAGGTATGTATAAACTTTAGGGAAAATGAGAATAAAAACTCATGGATATTTACGCCTGAAGATATACAAAATCATAAAACAAAAAATAATAATTTGGAGAAGTATTGGTTATGGGAGAAGGCACGAGTGAGTGTTGACTGAGCGTCTCGATCAATGGTTACACTAAACATGGGGAACTGATTCATTTTTATTTTTGTTTGCATATAATTCTATTCTATTAATTAATTATGGGTGAAAAATGAGGAAATAGCTACAATAGGGCTAGGTAGGTGGCGAAAAAAGATGAGGTTGTTATAGTTAGAGGGAATGAGAAAAGAAAAGATCTTATTGATATTTGGCTACATATTTGCAAACTTATAACTGGGCTAAAATAGTGCAAGGATAACTTATGGAGTGCATTATTCTGTAATTTTGCCATTGAAATATGGGCTATAAAATTAAAAAATAGGGAGCCCAATTGTTCTTATGTGAAATTTTCCCTTTTCTTTTTTATTTTTTTTGTTGATTTTATTTGTATTATCCATAAACTTTGTGTTTATATTTCTTCTTTATTTTGTGTAACTGATTATGGTCAAAATATTCTAATCAACTTAATAATTCTACGCCAAAGCTCACATGAGATTTGTACCGCGGAGGAGAATTTAGTCATTCTATTATTTTAATCATACTATTTTATTTATAATTTGTAGAATAATGTTCTATGGAATTTCTAAATTTCAAGTGTGTTCTTTTGACCCACTCTCTAAGTTCTATAACATATTTTAGATTATGAAAACAGTAATACTACAATCAACATAATAAACCTGTATACGGTAGAAATTGGGGCTACCCGATTTCACTCTTTGGTCGAGATAGGAATGTTAAGTCAAAGAGTTAGGACATCGAGTCCAAAATCGAAGCCTCTCTTTAGACCGAGGTCGATATCAATAATCGAGGCTAGAAAGAGACAGACTCCGAAGTACCATCGGTATAGCTTGATAACGGAAAGGGAGAGATATTTGCGATGGGTCGAGGATTTCAGCGTGAATCTCGGAACGGATCAATCAAAGGCGGTTAATCAGATGTTAATATAATTTCCTACTATAATTAGAAGTGTAAATTATTTAAGACTCTTCTATTAAATAAAGAGGAATTCCGTTCATATGTAACCATCATTGTTCACTAAGAAAAATATATACACTCGTTACTTTCTTGTTATTTCACTTACTGTTCATCAGAGTTGCTTCATCACTAATTGTTCTTATTATTCCACCTCGAGACTATCCCAAATCAAGGTCAAAGTTTCGCTTACATACTCTTTTGATTTATTTTAGTGTCGAATTCATCCATTTATTTTCTTGTTATCAATTGGTATTGGACGAAATCACATATCCTTAAAACCACAATATAAGTTTAATTGTTATCCGAATTTGAGGGTAAATAGTTTGGCGCCCACCGTGGGGCTAAGGATAATAGTGATTGTTCAGTGCCGATCCTGATAACACACACTATTTTACTCTTGTTCTTGTCAAGTATCTTTGCTTTCAGGTTAAAACATGTCAAACTCACAAAACGCACCCACACATGGTGACAACCGCCTTGGGTTTCACGGGGAAAACGATAGCATAATCGCTCCAGGAGTCAAGGTGCAACATGCAAATCTCGGGGGAGCACCGGTTGCTAACCCAGTCGTTGTCAGTTTGCACGTTGCTTTAAATGCAGACCTAGGTGTAGACCTCGAAGGGAGTATACGTAGAGAAAGCCGATCTGATGGCCGAGGTACACAGGGTAGAGAAGATGGAGGAGTCAGTCTCCAAGTGATATTCGAGATGCTACAGGCTCAGCAAGCCGCTATTGCTCAGCTGTAAAACCAACACAGAACTCTGAGTGGGGTCGAACCAGAAGCCATTTGCCGTATCGAGCCAGTTCCAAAGAGGTTTAATGGTAACAATTTGGGAACTGATCCTGCAATAATGAAAATTCTGGAGGAACTCACCAAAAGAATTGAGTCAGGAGAGAAGAAAATTGAAGCTAATGATAAAAAAGTGGAAACATACAACTCCCGAGTCGATCAGATACCGAGGGCACCACCAATCTTGAAAGGGATGAATTCGAAGAAATTCGTACAGAAGCCGTTTCCTCCGAGTGCGGCTCTGAAACCTATATACCTAAATACAATGGGACTACCGATCCAAACGAGCATGTCACCTCCTATATATACGCCATCAAGGGTATTTCGAAGATGATGAGATCGAATCTGTTTTATTAAAAAAGTTCGGGGAGACCCTATCAAAGGGTGCAATGATTTGGTACCACAATCTACCGCCTAATTCCATTGATTCATTCACCATGTTAGCAGACTCTTTGGTAAAGGCACATGCCAGGGCCATAAAGATTGCGACAAGGAAATCAGACCTTTTCAAAGTAAAACAAAAGTATAACGAGATGGTGAGGGAGTTCGTATCCCGATTACAAATGGAACGCATGGAGTTGCCACCGATCACAGATGATTGCCAACGGTAACTTGTGCCAATGTACATAATCGTACCAATCAAAGATCAAGGTCGAGGATGACCAACTAATAACTCCTTCTGTTTCAGTGTATCCAAATAGGTACGCAACTAAAAATTAGAGGGACGTCCATCAGGAGCCTCGATCGAACAAAGACCTATATCAGCCGTACATAGCGGATCGCATGAACAGTGGCCCGGGACGCAATTCCACCAGGAATGATCGAAGAAGTAATCGAGGGCAGAATTATCTGGGACTCGTGAATAAAAGCGGTTTTGATAAGTATGCCGATACTACAGAGGCACCTCGGTTGTCAGAATATAATTATAGTGTCGATGCATCAGGCATTTCATCATCAATTGGAAGAATCAAAGATACCAGATAGCCAAGGCCCATACAGACCGATCCTTCCCAAAGAAACCCCAATTTGATGTGTATATATCATGGCACGCATGGTCACAGGACCGAGGATTGCAGGCAATTAAGAGAGGAGGTAGTCCGTTTATTCAATGAGGGCCATCTTCGAGAATTCCTAAGTGATTGAGCCAAGAATCATTTCAGGGAAAGGGACGCCAGCAGGAAAAATGAACAGGAGGAGCCACAACATATAATTCATATGATAGTCAGAGGGGTCGATATTCACCAAGGGCCCGTGTTCAAAGACACTAAGTATCAATTTTTAGGGAGAAACGAACCCGAGATTACGTTCCAAAAGGCACCGTATCATTCAACGACGAGGAAGTAGAAGGAATCTCTTAGCCTCACAATGACGCTCTGGTAATTTCTATCTTGTTAAATAAAGTTCAAGTTAAGCGTGTTTTAGTTGATCTGTGTAGCTCGGAAAATATCATCTGATCAAGAGTCGTGGAGCAGCTCGGCCTACAAGATCAGATCGTGCCCGCAACTTGGGTCTTGAATGGTTTCAATATGGCTAGTGAAACAACTAAAGGAGAGATTATCCTACCGGTGAACGTGGCCGGAACTATCCAAGATACCAAGTTTCACATAATCGAGGGTGACATGAGATACAACACCCTGCTCAGGAGGCTTGGACCCATAAAATGAAGGTAGTCCCTTCAACTCTACACCAAATGATGAAGTTCCCGACGTCGGACGGGGTAAAAACAGTGTATGGGGAGAAGCATGTTGCAAAGGAAATGTTCATGGTCTATGAGGTAACACCGATATAGGTGTTGTCAACATCGAAAGGATCGAACATCGAAGGTGAACATGAAGCCAAATAGCAATCACAGCCACCAGCCTCGACTGAATCGGGGAATTAGGAAATAAAGGGAGAGGAAGATCAAGATTTTTTGATCCCTCAAACTTTCATTGCTCGCCAAGAATTCGACACCACCAAATCGACGGTTGAAGAGATGGAATAGGTTATATTGATCGATTATCTGCCCGAGCGAAAGGTATACCTGGGGACGGCGTTAACCCCTAAACTCAGAGAAAAGCTTATTAAGTTTCTTATCGATAACACAGATTGTTTTGCTTGGTCCCCCTTAGACATGACAGGGATCCCACCAAAGAAAACAACATATCGGCTGAGCCTGGACCCAAAGTTCAAGCCGGTAAAGCAAAAGAGAAGGCCCCAGTCCGAGGTAAAGAATACATTTATAAAGGACGAGGTAACTAAACTTCTCAAAATAGGGTCCATTCGGGAGGTGAAATATCCCGAATGGTTAGCCAATGTAGTCCTAGTTCCTAAAAGAGGGAACGAACTTAGGATGTGTGTAGATTATAAGGATTCGAACAAAGCATGCCCCAAAGACTCTTTTCCATTGCCTAACATCGATCGCATAATTGACACCACGGCCAACCACAAAATCCTTAGTTTTCTCGATGCCTATTTCGGGTACAATCAAATTCAAATGAACTCGAAAGACCAAGAAAAGACATCATTTATTACCAAGTATGGAACATATTGTTATAATGTAATGCCCTTCGGGCTGAAAAATGCAGGAGCTACTTACAAACGCCTAGTAAATAAAATGTTCGAAGAACAAATAGGTAAGTCAATGAAAGTTTATATTGATGACATGATAGTTAAATCCCTGCACGCAGAGGACCATTTGACACATTTGTGGGAAACGTTCAAGATACTAAGAAAATACAACATGAAGGTCAACCCCGAGAAATGCTCTTTTGGGGTCGGTTCAGGCAAGTTCCTTGGATTCATGGTGTCGAATCGGGGAATCAAGATCAACCCCGATAGAATCAAGTCTATCGAAGACATCATTGTCGCAGACAGTGTTAAAATCGTACAAAGGCTTATAAGGCGGATAGTTTCCTTAGGCCGATTCATCTCGAGATAGTCGAATAGGAGCCATAGATTCTTCTCTCTACTCAAAAAGAAGAACGATTTTGCCTGGACCCCGGAATTGCAACAGGCGTTAGAGGAATTGAAGTGATACCTCTTGAGCCCACCGTTGCTTCATACTCCAAAGGCAGATGAAAAACTCTACTTATATTTGGCAGTCTCAGAGATCGCGGTAAGTGGTGTCCTGGTTTGAGATGAGCAAGGTACGAAATTTCTTTTTTATTATGTAAGTCGAACTCTAGGAGAAGCATAAACTAGATATACTTAGAGAAATTGGCACTTGCACTGATAAGCGCGTCTAGAAAATTAAAACTGTATTTTCAATGTCACCCTATATGTGACTTAACCACTTACCCGCTTCATAATGTTTTACAAAAGCCCGAACTGTCGGGCCGATTGGCCAAATGGAATTGGGTACGATATCGAATATCAACCCCGAACGTCCATTAAGCCTCAAATTTTAGTAGACTTCGTGGACGATTTCATGCCTACCCTCGTACCCGAAGTCGAAAAGGAACTTCTATTGATATTGGGCACATCATGAGGGGGCTGGACCCTTTTTACAGATGGCGCTTCGAATGTGACGGGTCTGGGCTAGGAATCATTTTGAAGTCACGCACAAGCAATACTATTAGACAATCCATCAAAACTTCTAAGTTGAATAACAATGAGGCCGAGTACGAGGCCGTGATTGCAGGTCTCGAACTAGCTAAAAGCTTGGGAGCGGAAGTCGTTGAAGCAAAGTGCGACCCGCTGCTAGTAATAAAACAAGTGAACAAAACCTTCGAGGTTCGAGAGAATAGAATGCAAGGTATTTGGACAAGTTGCAGGTGACTTTGCACCATTTTGAAGAATGGCCTTTGCAGCATGTACCTCGAGAGCAGGAAAGTGAAGTTGATGCTCTTGCAAATTTGGGATCATCAGTCGAGGACGACAAAATCAGCTCGGGGATTGTCGTTCAGCTCTCGAGATTCGTGATCGAAGAAGATCACGCCAAGATAAATTCCACAAGATTAAATTGGGATTGGAGGAATAAATATGTCGAGTACTTGAAAAACAGAAAGCTCCCATCGGACTCTAAAGAATCGAGGGCTTTACGAAAATAAGTTGCTCGCTTCTTGCTGGCTGAAGATGGAACATTATACAGGAGGACGTTCGACGGACCGTTAGCGGTATGTTTGGGAGCAGGAGACACCGATTATGTCCTATGAGAAGTTCACGAAGGTACTTGTGGGAACCACTCCGGCGCTGAATCATTAGTTCACAAAATCATTAAAGCAAGATACTATTGGGATAATATGGATAAAGACACTAAGGAGTTTGTTTGGAAGTGTGATAAGTACCAAAGGTATGCGCCGATGATCCACCATCCCGGAGAACAACTTCATTCGGTCTCATCCCCATGGCCATTTATGAAATGGGGGATGGATATCATCGGCCCTCTGCCATCGGCCCCAGGTAAAGCTAAATTCATTTTATTTATGACTAACTATTTCTCTAAATTGGTTGAACCACAGGTCTTCGAGAAATTCAGAGAACAAGAAGTTATAGACTTCATCTGGGATCACATCATATGCTGATTCAGGATACTTGCCGAAATTGTATGCGACAACGGAAAACAATTCATCGGCAGCAAGGTGACAAAGTTTATCGACGAGAATAAAATAAAAAGGATCTTATCGAAACCATATCATCCAAGTGGGAATGGACAGGCCGAGTCAACGAATAAAACTATCATTCAGAATCTAAATAAAAGATTGAACGACGCCAAGGGAAAGTGGAGAGAAATCCTACCCGAAGTCCTTTGGACATATCGAACAACATCGAACTCCAGTGCGGGGGCAACCCCGTTCTCCTTATATATGGTTCTGAAGCCCTGATTCAATTCGGAAAACCTAGCACCAGATTTCGACATACATCGGATGAATCAAATCACGAGGCTATGAACACTAGCCTCAAACTATTGGATGAAAAATGAGAAACCGCCCTCATTCGGATGGCTGCGCAAAAACAACTCATCGAAAGATATTATAATCGGAGAACCAACCTTCGCCACTTCAGAATCGGGGACTTAGTCTTGAAAAAAGTCACCATCAACACCCGAGATCTTATGAAGAGAAACTCGGCCCAAATCGGGAAGGACCCTATCAAGTCCTCGATATCGTCAAGAAAGGATCTTACAAGATGGGCACTATAAACGGCGAGAAATTACCAAATAATTGGAACATCTCACTCCTCAAGAGATATTACTGTTAAGGTATGACCTTCTTCTTTTTCATTTACGTTTTACACTAACTCTTTTTCAGGTATTCGAGCAAAATATCGGAGTTATCATCGAGCAAGAAATATTAGGACCCTAAAGCACGCGTTGCACTCTTTTTTCCTTCGATCAATTTTTATCCCAAATGGGTTTTCCCGGCAAGGTTTTTAACGAGGAAACCATTGTTTGTGCCGACTTAGAGTATGTAAGGTCTCCTTACAATCAACCCCGAATACTGGGGCGGCATCACCCTCGGATGTTTTGTTTTCAAGGAAAATACTTCGTGACAAAAGGGCCTCAGTAGGAAAAAACATTGTAATGGGTCAAACGGTCGAATGAACCGTGTCCATATAGATTATTCGAGCCCTAACGGCAAAACATGTACGCATGTATGAATTATTCAAAGAAGTATTTTTTTCCTTATCAAATATCTGGTGCCTCAACAAAAAAATTTCTACTTTACAAGCTCCATACTTATGGTTTTCCATGAAAAATGGCTCAAGGGCCTAAATGCAACTACACCTCGAACAATCGACCCCCTACACGGGGTCTATCATCGAAAATAGACATGTCTGAATTATATAAACTCGAAATCATAAGACCTCAAAGAGGCATTCCTCGATTTATAGGCCAAGGTCATCATTCGCGGGGACTGTTCGAAGCATTATTGGGAAATAAGCCCAAGAGACATACCCAAAGGCTACGGCCAAACTAACGAGGTTTTGAGACGTCTGAACCCCGTAATAAAAATAGGCCTTCGAATTCTTTGAAAACCGATTAAAAAAAGTCTACTCTTGGCAAAATAACAAAAGGACTTCGATAAAATCATCCCTCGAAAAACCTCAAGAGGTATCGAATTATTCAAACACAAACTTGTGCTGAGGCACAAAAATCAAAGGGGTTTCGATCAATATTAAACTCTCAAAAAACCCAATGGGTAAAAGATACATGCTAAGGCATAAGAAATTTTTAATAAGTCTTTAAGCCGAAAGAGGGAAAATAGCCATCTTTTACAGGCCAATGCACTTAGAGTTCGAGAACACATTCTCGCTCGATTCGAACCTAAGGGTTCCACTGCTTCAAGCTCGAACAAAAACTCACTCGACTACATTTCGAGGATCCGTCATTACACAATACAAACCTTAAGGGTTTTGTTGCTTTGAGTTCGAGTCTTACTCAAACTCGACTATAAAAACAGTACTGTTGTGACTTCGACCAAGTCACCTAAAACCAAAGTCTCAGACATATCAAAGCATAAAAATGTGTTAAAGTTTTACTAGGCATGGAACATGTTTGAAGACAAAATTAGAAGGCATTCAAAAGAAGATTTTCTTTATATATATATATATATATATATATATAAAGAAAATCTTCTTTTGAATGCCTTCTAATTTTGTCTTCAAACATGTTCCATGCCTAGTAAAACTTTAACACATTTTTATGCTTTGATATGTCTGAGACTTTGGTTTTAGGTGACTTGGTCGAAGTCACAACAGTACTGTTTTTATAGTCGAGTTTGAGTAAGACTCGAACTCAAAGCAACAAAACCCTTAAGGTTTGTATTGTGTAATGACGGATCCTCGAAATGTAGTCGAGTGAGTTTTTGTTCGAGCTTGAAGCAGTGGAACCCTTAGGTTCGAATCGAGCGAGAATGTGTTCTCGAACTCTAAGTGCATTGGCCTGTAAAAGATGGCTATTTTCCCTCTTTCGGCTTAAAGACTTATTAAAAATTTCTTATGCCTTAGCATGTATCTTTTACCCATTGGGTTTTTTGAGAGTTTAATATTGATCGAAACCCCTTTGATTTTTGTGCCTCAGCACAAGTTTGTGTTTGAATAATTCGATACCTCTTGAGGTTTTTCGAGGGATGATTTTATCGAAGTCCTTTTGTTATTTTGCCAAGAGTAGACTTTTTTTAATCGGTTTTCAAAGAATTCGAAGGCCTATTTTTATTACGGGGTTCAGACGTCTCAAAACCTCGTTAGTTTGGCCGTAGCCTTTGGGTATGTCTCTTGGGCTTATTTCCCAATAATGCTTCGAACAGTCCCCGCGAATGATGACCTTGGCCTATAAATCGAGGAATGCCTCTTTGAGGTCTTATGATTTCGAGTTTATATAATTCAGACATGTCTATTTTCGATGATAGACCCCGTGTAGGGGGTCGATTGTTCGAGGTGTAGTTGCATTTAGGCCCTTGAGCCATTTTTCATGGAAAACCATAAGTATGGAGCTTGTAAAGTAGAAATTTTTTTGTTGAGGCACCAGATATTTGATAAGGAAAAAAATACTTCTTTGAATAATTCATACATGCGTACATGTTTTGCCGTTAGGGCTCGAATAATCTATATGGACACGGTTCATTCGACCGTTTGACCCATTACAATGTTTTTTCCTACTGAGGCCCTTTTGTCACGAAGTATTTTCCTTGAAAACAAAACATCCGAGGGTGATGCCGCCCCAGTATTCGGGGTTGATTGTAAGGAGACCTTACATACTCTAAGTCGGCACAAACAATGGTTTCCTCGTTAAAAACCTTGCCGGGAAAACCCATNCAAAAATATATACAAGAGACCAACAAGGGTCTTACAAAAAGAGAAAAGGAAAAATAAAATCCTAACTATGCCTGGGGTTGACTTCTTCCTCGGGGGAAGCTTCTTCTTCGGGCACCTCGCCATTATCAGACCCAACTTGGCTGCCTTCATCATCATCGTCATCATTGGAAGAGGAAAATAACCTAGAATCTTCTTCGAACACCTTAGCTCGAGCTATATCCTCGGAGAGCTCAAAACCTCGAGCATGTATTCCTCGAGGGTCTCCCTCCGAGATTGGAACTTAGCCAGATCATTACTCCACCGCGCTCGATCGGTGGCCTCCTTCAGCTGAGTTTGGAAGCCTCGACATCAGTTAGGTACACGACTATGGACTTGTCGGTTAAGACCTTCGCCTTGGCCTCAGCAAGCTCGGCCTCGAGCTCTTCGATCCTTCTGGCCTGGGCTAAGCTCTTCTCTTTAGTATTCTGAAGTTGAACTTCGGCCGATGACAGCTTGACCAAGGTAACCTCTTTTTCCGCAACAAGGCGGTCCATGTTCTCTTTCCACTGACGGCAGTCAGCTTTAACCGGATCGACTTCCCCCCAGAACAACTCGATCCTTTCAATCTTCTGCTGCAACTGAGACATCGAAATGTTAGCCTCCACCTTCGGGTCAAGCTCGGATTTTTTCAAAAGGGAATTTACCTGCTCATTCAGCACGGTCTCCTCCTGACGGGCCTTGGCCAGATCTGCTTGAATGTCCCTAAGCTATGCATCTTTTTGCCCACAGAGGAGCTTTAGTGCATTCTTCTCCTCCGAGGGCCTCTGGAGTTTGGACTCACATTAGCTCAGGCCGGCCTGAGAATTGGTAAAAGCCTGTGTGAGAAGAAATATATAAGTTAGGTTGAAGGAAGGAAAAAGAAAAAGAAAATTGTAACAACATAGATTAACACTTACTCGAAATAAAAGGTGTTGGGCCTCTTCGAAGAGGGTAGACGCGTCATTGAGTTCAACGACATCATCGACCCCGGTAAAGCAATCCCGAAAGGGATCCTCTTCACTGGGGACTCCGCCTAAGTCAGGGGTCCTTAGATCCCCAGCATCTCTAATAGCCTCCTCGAAAAATACCGGTAAAGAGGGAGAGTGACCTGCTATCACAGCCCCGAGCGGGTAGCTCAGGGCGCACTGTTCAACCCTTGGGGTCTCAGAACCGGCCACCTCTGGTATGTCTGTTGCTAGTCGAGGGACGATCTCGACCTCGGGCAATTCGGGAGCTTTTCCCGAATCTTTCTTCGAAGCCTCCTCATCACTAGGTCGGGTCTTGACAGTCTCCTCCGGCTTCAAAGGTTCGGGGGCCTCGACATGCTTCCTCACTCAAATAACCAGCACCGAGTCATCGCCCTCATCTTCCTCTTCTTCTTCCCTCAGTTGTTGGATCGACTTCATAGTGAGAGCAATGACCTTCCTCCTGGTCCTTCGAGATAGGGACATTTTGGGTTTGGGGTCCTCAGGTGACGAGACCCCCTTTCTCTTATTATCTTTCCCCGTTTTTGAAACCGGGGACTTAATCTCTTCCTCGCCGCTCGGAGGCCTCAAAACCGCATCCTCGTTCAGGCCTGCATGGAAAGAAACTTAGTAAGGAAGAGAAATATGAGAAGCACCTCGGGAACAAGGAAGAAAACACTCACCGTGATTCTTTGCCTCCCATTTGCCCTTTGCCAAGTCACGCTAGCAGCGCTCAGCATAGGAAAAAGTCGAGGCCAACTTCCGAACCCAGTCCTCGAGGTTGGGAACCGCAAGGGACATCCAGGCAACCACTGCATAACAAATAAAAACATTACATAAAGCAAAAAATAGATTATGAGACTAATGGGTAGTAGGTTACTTACGATCTGGGCTCCACTTCTCGGGGAACGGCAGCTTCTACCTTAGGATAGGTCGCAGGTCCTTACCTGCACAAACTGGCTCATCCAACCTCGGTCCTTGTCCTCATCGACACTCGCGAACAAAGCCTTTGTTGCTCGGCGTTGGATCTTGATCAACCCTCGAAAAAGCTGGGGTCGATATAATTGCATGGGGTGGCTGAGAGTGAACTACAGTCCCTCGACCTTGCTGGAAAAGAAGCGGAGCGTGATCACAATACGCCAGAATGAGGGGTGGACCTGGCCGAGGGTGACCTGGTACCTCTTGAAGAAGTCGGCGACAACTGGGTCGAGATGACCCAATGTGAAGGGGTAAGTGTAAACACTTAGAAACCCCTCCACATGAGTGGTAATAATCTATACAGGAGCGGGAATCTTTACCACGACCTCGCCCCCCCCAGTTACAATCTCTCTTCACAGCCTCGAGACAACCCGCTGTTATCGAGCAGATATACCTCGACACGTTCTCACATCGGACAGGGACCGATGGAGGGTTCTCGACTTTGGAGTCGGATTTTAAAACACATGGTCCGGGAATATACTCATGAGGGAGCGGTTCCACCGGTGTTTTGTCACCGGCTGGCTAGGAAGAAGAGGAAGAAACTTTCTCCTTTTGTGGGACAGTTTTGGAGGTTTTCGCCATTGATTCAGGTAGAAAGAAGCTGAAAGAGGTGAAACTTGGTATTTTGATACTAACAAAGTTGGCTCAACGGGTGGTGAAAGAGAAGAGATGGAGAGAGTTTGAGATACTTAGAGAATTTGATGAAGGTAAAAGTAAAAGTTTGATTCAACAAAAGAGTCTCAATTTATAGGGTTACGGCGACGGTTTGATGGTGCTAGTGGCCGACCGTCCACTGACAAGCATTAATGGTTTGGGGAACTGTACCGACGGGACGTTTCAATCACCTCTGTCGTTTACATCACGAGGATAACATCACCATCGAGGTCTCCAGAAAATCGAGGCTCAAGTCGTTTCTTATCATTTCACTCTAAGAAACGAGGGTACTATCTGTATACGGTAGTAATCGAGGCTATCCTATTTCACTCTTTGGTCGAGATAGGAATGTACGTTAAAGAGTTAGGACATCGAGTCCGAAATCGAAGCCTTTCTTTAGACCGAGGTCGATATCAATAATCGAGGCCAGAAAGAGATAGACTCCGAAGTAACATCGGTACAGCTTGATAACGGAAAGGGCGAGATATCCGAGATTGGTCGAGGATCGTGGCGTGAATCTCGGAACGGATCAATCTACGTCGGTTAATCAGATGTTAATATAATTTCCTACTATAACTAGAAGTGTACCTTATTTAGGACTCCTCTATTATATAAAGAGGAATTCCGTTCATATATAACCATCATTGTTCACTGAGAAAAATATATACACTCGTTACTTTCTTGTTATCTCACTTACTTTTCATCAGAGTTGCTTTATCACTAACTGTTCTTATTATTCCACCTCGAGAGTATCCCAAATCGAGGTCAAGGTTTCGCTTACATACTGGTTCGATTTATTTTAGTGTCTAATTCATCCATTTATTTTCTTATTTATCAATTAATATTGGACGAAATCACATACTCTTAAAACCACAATATAAGTTTAATTGTTATCTGAATTTTAGGATAAACAAAACCCAATTTGATTCACCGTAAAAGTATTGATTTTCATGCCAGAAATAAAAGTAATACCAAGAAGAAATAAAACATGAAGAGCCAAATAGCTGAAGATCTTCGCTAGTTTCTTGATTCTTCAAATATGGACAATGTTTGTCCAACTCAAACAGATTCTGTGTTTGAAATATTATGATATGACATCCATATACTTTAATTAAAATATACCATCACATCACAAATATATTGAAACTATTGTATACTTAGGGGTCGTTTAGTTGGAAAATAAGATATCCCAAGACTAAGGGTCCGTTTAGCCTTTTTGTTTTTTTTTTTTTTTACTTTTCTTCGAAATCTTTTTATTTTTTCGTAATTAGTGTTTGGCTATAAAAATTTCAAGTTCCTCTTGAAGATGAATTTCGAAATTTAAAAAAACTCCAATAAGCCATTTTAAAAAATATTCACTTCAAATCACTCATAAAAATCAAAAACATATCCAAATTGTATTCATGTTCAAACTCAACTCTAATTTTCAAATACTATTTTTTCTTGACTTTTTTTTTTGTTTTTTATTTTTACTTCTTTCCGGAATTTCACAATTCTTATGTCCAAATTCCCACTAATTATCCCCAGATTAGTTATCTCACCCTTTCATAGGGATAAAATTACATTACAATTTCGGAATAACTAATCGATTTATCCCTGGAATAAATTCATCTCAAATTTAATCTCGAAATTAATTATCCCTTATCCCTCGTACCAAACGAGCCCTCAATATCTTTACAATTTTAATTGCATAACTTTTATTGTGTCAAAATTTATCAATGAATTAGTTTTATTTATATAATATATTCTTTCTTATTTTACGAAACATGCTATTGAATCTCATATACATTTGATAACAATTTCGAATATCTATGCAATTGCAATTTTATTACTGTTAATATGCTTTTCGTATAATTTGACACATATCTACATGCAATTATATTAATTAAAATAACAATTATAATTATTATATTATACAAATATAACTCTTCAAAGCGAAATATTAATTATTGACTAAATATTTACGTTCAATTATTAAACGGACTGAATATTGACATGCAATTTTAACGTGTAATGCACATTCATGAAAATTATTTATTTATTATAAAAGCGCGAATATAATATTGGTAGACCAAAATAGTCTTATTATATGTAACACTAAAACCCACCAGAAAAGGATATAACCAGAAATAACAAAAGTTAGGAGCAAGGAAGACTTCTTGTAGGATAGGAACTTAACCAACTTACGCTAATATGCGGAAGCTCTAATGCTGTTTCTTTTTAGACATACTTCCTTTTGGAGTTTGCATTATCACCGCCAATGCATCTATAACACTCCGTAAATTTGAATTAGGTGTGAACATGTTAAATGAGTATTAATGTTATATTTTAAATATATGAAATCCTATCGTGATGAGTATGGACGGAAATAGTCATTTGGAATCAAGATGGAGAGTGAGGTGTATAAAATTCGATAAAATCGATTAAGTTTATGGCTTTGCGTTTTACTGGACAATGCGCAGTATGCGCGCCCAGATGGTCCCGTGCGCGGCCGCGCACTTGTGGCACTGCTTGTAACGACCCGACCGTTTGTTTTGCTTTCTAGAATCCCATTACCCAAATAAGACTCCCCGTATGTATACAGGGATGGTTGGTTTGAGATTTGGAAGGGTTCGAGTTGAAATCGAAACACTTGATTCCTTAGGTTGGCCTTAAAAGGCTAAGTTTGACTTTGGTCAATATTTTGAGTAAACAACCTCGGAATCGGGATTCGACGGCTCCAATAGGTTCGTATGATGATTTTGGACTTGCACGTATGCTCCGTTCAGATTTTGGATGAACCGGGGAGCGTTTTGGTGCCTAATATCAAAAGTTGGTTCTTGAAGAATCTTAAAGTTCTTTAAATTTGGTTTGGAGCGGGTTTTGGCGTTATCGAGGTCCACATTAAATTTTGATATCGAGAATAGTTATGTAATGTCATTTAAGACTTGCATGCAAAATTTGGTGTCAATCCGAGTAGTGTAAGTACATGTCGGCGCATTTGGAGTAGATTGAAGAACTTGAAGTTCATAAGTATGATTCAATTAGTTTTGGGGTGAAATTCTTAGTTTTAATATTGTTTTGGCATTCCAAGAGTTCCAGCGAGTCCGTTTTATGATTTCAAACTTGTGGGTATGTTCGAACGGGGGCCCGAGCATCGATCGAACGAGGCTCACACTAAGTTAGAAGTTTGGAGCAGTTGTTGAAGCTCCAATTCTGTCATAATCGCACCTGCGATTGGCCATCTGCAGGTGCGAGCTTGCAGGTGCGAGCCATGAGCCCCATAAGTGGAAGTGTAAAGGTAGCCCAACCACCGCAGGTGCGAAAGAATTGACGCACCTACGAGACCACAATGCGAGAATTGTGGCCGCAGGAGCGGAAGGGCTCGCAGAAGCGGGTCCTTGTGTCCGCAGATGCGGAGCCCGGCTAGGTGAAGAAAAGGTGCACCTGCGAAGGTCTTGCTGCAGGTGCAGGACCGCAGATGTGGCCAATGCACCGCAAGTGCGAAAGTCGTTGGGCAGTGAAGGTTCATTTAACATGGGACTTAGGTCATTTTTATCACATTTTCTCTCACTCTTGGACGATTTGAGAGCTTTTAAGGAGGGGATTTCGATCTAGCTTTGTGTGGTAAGTAATTCCTACTTAATGTGAGTTTAATACATAGATTATGGGTAGATTTTAACATAAAAATTTGTAGAAATCATGGGTTTAGATGAAAAATCTAGGTTTTGATAAAAAAAATAGGATTTTACTAAGAAAATGACTAATGAAACTTAGTGAAAATGATATATTTATGTTCCTAAGCTTATGGTTTCTTCAAAAAAATTCCAGAATCCGAGCATGTGGGCCCAGGGGTGAATTTTAGGAATCTTGCATTTAGGGTTGGGTAATCTCTTTAATAGTGGGAATATGAGCTTTTGAACATAAATTGATTAATTTATATAATGTTTGACTAGTTTCGAGTCGTTTGGCACAAAATTTTAAGGTTTGAGCACGTTCTTGAATCGGGAAGTGGGCTTTGAGACGAGGTAAGTCTCTTTTCTAACCTTGTAAGAGGAAATTAACCCCATAGGTGAATTTAAATTAAAATATTTTTATATTTGTGGGGGTTACGCATGCACGATGTGACGAGAATCCGTGGGTAGCTACTACTCATGCTATGTCCGGGTATATTTAGGCTTACACCATGAATTGTTGATATTGTTACTTGATTTTGTTTACTGCTTATTAGATTTAAAGTGGAGGTTGAAAATTTCAATATTTTAAGATTCCAAGTTGAATTTCATATTTCAAAAGATATTGAGAAATATTGTGATAAACTGATAACATCTATGTTCAACCGCTTCACAAATATATTTCGCAAGCGAGGTAAATTTCCACTACTCTCATCGGAGCGGGTCGTTCGCCTCGACAACATTTATTGATATATTATATGGTTTGGGTCGTTCGATCCTCGGAGATGCATAATATATTATTATGTATATTTGGATCGGGCCATACGTCCTCGGCATAACTCGTGCATAGTGATACCGAAATCCCTTTTTATTTTAATAATGTTTCACGGACTTGAAAGGTGAAAGGAATATATGAGAGGAATGATTTGATTCTTATTTGAAAGAAGGATTTGCTTACTTACTTCTTGATTTGAACTCCATTATCTTTGTGTATTTCATGCTTAATTAGAACTTCACATTATTGTGTTTTTGGCCCTTAGTAAGTGTCGAAGTCGACCCCTCATCACTACTTCTTTGATCTTAGACTATATACTTACTTGGTACATGTTGTTTATGTACTCACGCTACACTTTTGCACTTGATGTGAAGGATCTGAGGCAGGTGCATCTGGCTACCAGTCCGGTGCGCACGCTTGACTTCTAGCTCGAGACTACACGGTGAGCTGCCCTTCCGAGCTGTTCAGCAGCAACCAGAGTCTCTCTTTTGGATTTATATTTCTGTCTATTTCCTTCAGACAGTAGACTAGTATTCTTTTGTATACTCTGCTAGTAGCCCACATATTTGTGAAACTAGGTCTTGGCACAAACTAGTAGACTTATGATTTTGGATTTTTTGTTATGACTTTGATCTACATTCATTTGCTTTGTTTAATTACTTTACGGCGGTAAATTTATAAAACTTTTATCAATGAGGAAAGTTATTCATTTTGCAAACACATTAAAAATGGAAACCACAAGATGGATCAATGTTGGCTAGCCTAGCAACAGTGTTGGGCGCCATCACTGTCTATAATGGAATTGGGTCGTGATACTGCTAATGCCCTATGGCGCGTTCATATGCGTGGTTGGGACCCGCCACACCCGAGGGGTCATTTTTAAAAGCATTACTTCGTCCCTCACACCCCAAAACACAAAAACTTACTCTAGAAAGGGAAGCTCTCAATAATCTAACTCCTTTAAGGCCCCTCCACAATCCAAGGTAAGTTCTAATGGTGATTCTAAGTTAATTTCAATCCCCTAATACTTGATTAACATGGGTAAACCCTTCAAATAGTTAGATATTTGATTGGGACATCATGGTTGAGAAACAAAACCCTAGAACTCGAATTCAAGAGGATTGAACTTCAAAAAGTTAATATCTTCACTCTCTAATTGATTATAGCTTTGGATTAATGGTTATACACTCTAAGTTCATGAGATATGAGTTGATGAATTTGATAGAAAAGCATGAACGGTTATAGGTTTGGGTTGTTGATTTTGATTATTGATTAAGGGTATTGTTTATCGTATGGGTGATAAAGAATGGTATATATTATAGCAATTTGAGATTATGGAATTATCTAGGAGCAAGAGAATGGGTTGTTGGGTGTAGAAACACCATTAATAAGGGCTATGAGGCTTTACACCCATAAAGTGTTTGATGAAATTCCTAAGTGACCAAAACCTGAGTATTATTGCTAATACAGAATCCCTTTGACTTGTATTGCTATAAATTAAAGTTGAAAGGGTTGGCGAATATTGTATTATGCTCAAGAGCAGGAAGTTAAGATATGTGAGGCTAAATCTCTATGTTTGGGAATGTTAATGATTCTCCCTACACTACGTTTCTTTTACGACATTACTAATTACCTTAGAAATATAGTTAAGCCTAGTTCCTTGAATAGTTGCAGAACTTCTATTATCTAGCTTCATAACTCATTCATGACTTTCATTTTGAGCGTTGTGAGCTCAGTGCATAATCAATATAGACTTGGGTTTGATGACCATGAGTCTCAGTCTAGATATCTCAACATGTCATAAACAATTGAAGTTTCAGTTTTCATAATCAGTTCAAGAATACATGTCTCAGTCTAGTCTTGTTCTGTATTCCAGTATCATGTAACTCAATATGATTCAGTATTTCAGCATCATATATTGCAGTATGATTCTCAGTTCCTGAATTTAAATCCCTGAATGTTGAACACCTGTATTTGGGCCTAATGGCGTAGTTTATATGTTTTATGCATATTTGGACCTGAGGTCGTAGTGTATGTTTTATGCATGTTTGGGCCTGAGGTCGTAGATGATGCTTTATGCATTTTTGGGCCTGAGGCCGTAGTGTATGCTTTATGCATGTTTGGGCATGAGGTCGTAGTTGATGCTTTATGCATTTTTTGGCCTGAGGTCGTAGTTATGTATACGTATACTTGGGCCTGAGACCGTAGCTTGTGCACATACATATTGGGTCCGATGCCGTAGTTTATTCAGATAAACAGGCTGTTCATCATTCAGAAGATGGAGTATTCATGTACTTGCTTCCTTTGTTCTGTTCAGTTATCAGTTATCATTTGAGTTATTAGTTATTAGTTATCAGTTATCATTTCAGTTTCAGTTTCAACAGTTATCAATTGTCAATTCTCAGTTATCAGCTTGGTATCAGTTTCAACATTTATAGTTCTTTCTTTTAGTTGCTTTATATACCAGTGCAATTCAAATATACTGACGTCCATTTTGCCGGGGGCCTGGACCTCACGATGCATGTAATGATTTACAGGTTGACGATTTCAAAGCACTAAGATTCTCATACCAGCTATTTGGTGATACCCAGTTCTTTCGGGGCATTATTTTTACCTTACAGTCTTCAGTATTTTCAGACAGTCAGTATTTTCAGTACTTCATTAGAGGCTTCATAGACTAGAGTAACAGTTTGAGAGAGTCACAGGCTTTTCATGTTAAGCTAAGTAGGCTACAAATATGTTTCGGAATTGTATCAGTATTTTCGCACTTTGATTTATATCATTTAGACTTTCATTATATCAACATGTGTAAATTTATCTTCCGCATTTAGTATGTTGTGATATCACATGTTGATTCAGCCAGTTAGTTGGTTCGCTCGGTCACATGTAGTCAGGCACCAGATCTCGTATTACGTCCGGGACCAGATTTGGGGCGTGATAGCATATTCAATTCTACTTCCAATATGCATGCTATAGGCTGTAATTCTGTTTTTAATAGCCTAAGAATTATTAACATGATATGTAAGTTAAATTATATAATCCGAAAAATCTAACTTGCCCTAAGTTATATTTTCTTTTTTGATAACGGGAAGTTGAAGTGACTAACTTAGTAATTTTATTCAATATTTCAATCTTTTAAATATTGGTTCAGTCTTCTATCCGCCTTGAAGTGGAAAAGCACCTATACTCTTATTTTCAATTTTAATAATTATGTTGTTCCTATTAAATTAACTTCACATCCGTTAGGTACGAAATTTAAGAAGGAAAAGAAGCTTTTAAAATTTACGGTCTAAAAAAGCTATTGAATAAATATCATCTCATTTAAGATAAAATGAGAAATAAAAAAATTAAATTATATAAAATAAAATATTTTTATAGATCGATTGAAAAGGAAATTAAGAATGTCAAATAAATTGAGATAAAAGGGATCAATCGTGTTAGATATAAAATTGAGATAAGAAATATGTTTATCCTTTTTATAAAGTGAATCAATCGACAATCGTGTTAGATATAAAATAAAAAGTAGGTTTATTTTAGATTAAATATTATTTGCAGCCTATATTTTTTTTAACTTATTTGCATTAATAATTTTTTTTAACATCAGATTTTGTTTAAATTAACTTTATATCAAACAAAGATCTAAACGATAAATTTTAATGGAGATGTTAAGCAGTGAAAAGATTTTTTGGAACAAAACAGAAGCTCTTACATCATAAATTGCCGTGTGAAGAATCCTAACTCTAGCTAGCTATTTATCCGTGAACAAGAAGTTTAGAATATCCTTTTATCAATTACCCAATAGTTAAGTTAAGGTATGCAGCAACCACTTTTCAACCTCAAATTTTTTCAATAATCTTTTCTGGTTGGTGTCACGATCCGGAAATTCTACCCTCGGGATCATGCTGGCGCCTAACATTTCACTTGCTACGCAAGCCAACGTTAGAATGATTTATTCTTTTTTAACAGTTCAAATTAAGAGCTAAAAGCATAACAATTGAAATCTGTAATACAGCCTGAATGGGTGTCACAAGTGCACGAGCTACTAGAATACAACAGATAATGGTCTGAATAAAAGTAAAGTTGTCTGAAAGAAAAATACACAGCTAAGACAAAGTGGGAGAAGACTTCAAGGCTGCGAACGCCGAGCAGTTGTACATCAAGTCTCCACACTGATAGTCAACGCGAGCACGCTACTGTCACACCTCCTTTTTCCTCCCGCTAGGGTGGGATAAAGGAGTTTTCTAATTTAAGTGACATTATTCGGTTTTAGGATTTATTTTAGTTTTTTAGAGTCGTCACCCGGAATTTTGACGATGTTCCAGGACACCGTTTATTTATTAAAAATCCCAAACCGAGGAATTTTGACTCTGTTTTAAGTTGTCTGCGACCAGAAATCCGAGTAAGGAATTTTGTTAACCCGGGAGAAGGTGTTAGGCATTCCCAAGTTCCGTGGTTCTAGCACGGTCGCTTAACTATTAGTATTTGGCCTAAGTTATCTGCTTATTTACGTGTTTTATCCTATTGTGCATTTAGCCTTTTTAACCTTTAACCGCTTTTAGTGTTTATGGATTTATCTTGAAAAACAAGTCACGATGGCGTGCACTTGTTATTTTTGGACACATCGTAACCGCGCCACATGAAATGCGCCCGCGATTACAACATGTGATTTTATTATTATTTGGAGTTAAAGTCGGGGGCATGAGTTGCCACACCCGAGTGTAGGTTATATATGGTCATGAATATGGTCACGATGATTTAATTGTATTTAAAACGAACTACAGCGTTCAAATTATTTCCTAAACTATTTTGATCTTATTGGTTAAGGACGTGAATTATGAAAAAAGAAACTTTTGTTTAACAAATTAAAAGAGGTGGATCCATCAAGTTGCTACTATCACAAGAATGTAAATAAACATAATAATGGGCTATCATTATATAGGGCCCAGGCCAAATCATTTGGGTTCAACGCCCAGGCCCAGTGACCCAGAGTCCAAACTTGCTTAAATAACTCCCCAATTGGGCCACTCTACAAGTTTGGCCCACTTTATGTAAATCTCTAATGGAACAAATTATGGAAGGTAAACATTATGTACTTGAATTTTAGAAATAGGTACGAGGAGCTATAATCTGTAAAGTTAAATTAGGAATTAAATTAACAAATATAGCATGTTCTACAACTGCTGATTGCAGTGACCGTTTTGCACCCATAGCCAAATCCTAACCCCTAATTTCATTTCCAGAACCATATAACTTAATTGATTTTCATGCCATATGCTGACTTAGTCAGCTCTTAACATCAGGAATTACATAAAATAAATTTTAAAAAAAATCAAATTCATCATGGACTAGATTTTTCATTTGAATCACATACTATCAGTTTATTAACGTATCACTACAGATCAACAATATGGGCCTCTGAGTACTTTCTTGTCCCAAACAAAAAATTGCAAATTTTAGCCTAATTTAACACTTAGAAAATGTAGCCACAATTACTTGAAACAAACTATAATATCAAATCAGAACCAAATATACACTTAATCCATTCTATGGCTTGGAAATTATAGCCACTTAACATTCATGAATTAAAAATTAGTTCACAACCGTAGTTCAAATCAAATTTACAAGCGTTTCGTTAATTAACGAAACCTAGATCAAGAATAATAAATCAAAATAATCACCAAATCAATCAACAAACGGACCAAATTTCATACCAAAGCATGTTTGAAAGAGAATTTGGAGTTTTAATACATACCTAATGCGCAGGAACTATTTTAACAAATCCAATTGCCAAAGAAATAACGAGAAGGCAGCTACCCGTCAAATTCCAGCTACAAATTGACAGAGAACAGCAGCAAACAACAAATAATCCCAACTAGCTCCGATTTGAAACCCAGAAATACAGGAGGACTCGGTTTTGAATCACAAAAATAGTGACGGTTTGTCTTGTTGTTTTGACTGGAAATCAATCTCAGATTCCATTGTTTTTCTTCTTCTTTTCGAAACTCCTTTTTTGTTTAAGATCTCAGATTTGGTTTTGAGTTTTTTTTTTTATGCGTGAGGGCAGTGAGTGGGGTGAGAGGGTGAAGTGTGTTCGTCGTTGTCAGAAGGAGAGAGAGGAGTCGCTGCTCGTTTTCCAGCGAGTCGCCGATGATAGAGGCGAGGCAGAAAATAAGAGAGAAGGCTGTTGAGGTAACTGAAGGTGTGTGCTCCTCTACCCGGCGGCCGGCGGAGATTGTAGGAGAGAGACGCAGCGAAGAGAGAGAGAGCAACAACACCGGTGACTGCTACTCGACGGATTTTGGCGGGGGAGGGGCTGGATGGACGGCTATCTTTTTTGGTCTCTTTGATTTTTTGTGCTCTTTTCAGTGAAGGCGAAAACCAGCCGAAGGGGGGTGGGGCACCGCTGTTAGGCTTCAGGGGGGTGTCGTTGGTTTTTTGTCAGGGAAGAAGGAAAAAGAAAGGTAAAAGGGGAAGTGTCAGCGCCATTTTTTGTCTTATGGGAGGGGGTGTTTAACCAAAGAATTAGACCCTTTCACTAAAGCTTATTTCTTAAGATGAATACGAGTTACTGTTAATCAAGGTAATAGAGAAAAATGAATAATAGACAATATTGCAGAAATATAGAAAATCGAAGTTGATTGTATTCGAGAATCAGATGCCTTTACAAGTTGTATTCCCCTCCCTTATATAAGAGATTCTTATAACGTATGACTCTTGCTATGGTTACTCATTAATGACTAATTATGACATTAATGAGGCGTTACAAAGGATAACGGTAATTGGGGTTCGGTTACATAACGTTCGAGTAATCAATTGTGGGTCCTTGAATCTGCCCGTAGCTTTGTCTAGATTCATTCTGACCGTGCCTCTCTCCCGTTTTGATCAAGTTGAGTTTCCCGTGGCTGATAAGTTCATGGGTTTACTGAACCGTGCCTCTTTGTACCATACCTCTTCAAAGAATCACTTCCATTTAATGCTCATACCACGTGTCCTTTTCAGATTGGTTCTACATTTAGTCGGCACCTTTTAGGGCTTTTTGCGACTGTGCCAGTCCCGAAGTGACATCTTCAATTATGACTTTTCATCATTATTTTCCTTTTTCTTCATGTTTGACGGTTGTCTTCAAGTATAAATACATGTTTTATTTTATTTTCTTCCACGAAGCACTTTTCTAACTTTGTCTTTTGTAAAGAACTTTCTTCTTTGCCTTTGTAAACATGTCTTCTTCAAACCAACCTCAAAAGTAATAGATATTGAAAGTTTAGCATCATCTTCTGCTCCGACTAGGAGTCGGAGGGGTGGTAGACTTAGAAGTCTAGGATCCACTCCTTCGAGGGGCTCCTCTTCTTCTCAGATAGTTCCTCCTCCTTCCACTAGATCTCTAGTTTCTCCGAGATTTAGGGTTTCTCGGTCTTTGTCTAGAGGTAGAGGCGAACGCCTTCGTGAACCTGGAGTCGATGAAATTGTCCTTGCTGAGTTTGTTTTTTCTAGGGATAGTCAAGTTCATGTAGATCAATAATCTTCTCTTGATAGTGTCGAAAGATATCCAACCCTTATAACTGAGGGTCAGATTTCCCTTGTTCGTAGGGAATGCTTTTGGAGGTCTGACTTTCCTGTCTATATTCCAAATAGTAATCAAAGAATAACGTCTTACAAGATGAGATATTCTTTTGTTTATACGTATCCTTTCACTTTAGGGTTTAGACCCCCTATTGACCCAGTTATAATTGAGTTTTGCCATTTTTTAATATCTGCTTAGGACAAGTTGGCCCGCTTTTGTGGTGAGTTTTTGCATGTCTAAGGAGTTTGGATTCTTTAGCCTCAGTTACTTTTACCTTCAACCATCTTATTCACCTCTACCCTCCTACCTTATTTCGTGAAGGGTTTTTACTCTGACTGCTAGAAGCAAAAGAGTGCTGGTAACCCCTGGAGACGATAAGGATAGGGGCTGGTACCTCCGGTATGTTACTGTACCCACTGTTGGTTTAGTGGGGGAAGAAAATCTTCCCTTCCCTGAGAAGTGGAATCGCGCACGTGAGTATGCTTTAGCTCACATTTACTTTTTCTTGTTTTGAATTGAGATGTTTATTTAACACTGTATCTGTTTTTTTCCTTCTCTCAGCAATCATGAATACTGTTGAGAGTGTCTCCGGTATTCGTGATTGGGTAGAAAATTGTTATCTGTTGCCCATTCAGAAGAGAGATCTTGGAAGTACCTCGTTGTGAGGTATGGTTGGCAAGTAAAGACCCACGGTAAGTGAATCTTTTGTTCTTGCTTTTTTCCTTACTCGCGTCTTTTTTTTTTTTTTTTTTTNTTGGCTCAGGCCCAGGAAATTATTGTTGTTTTATCTTCCTCGAAGAGAAAGATTAGTGAGTCTCATTCCGTAGAAGAGGAAGAAGAGGGTGCTTTAGTGCACAGGCCACAGAGAAGGCAAATGGTTTTAGATGATGAGCTTACAGCCTCAACCTTGCCTTCCATGTCTGTGATTGAGCCCCCTGTTCTTGATGATGTTTCACATTCCCCTATTCACGAGGGTGTTGATCTTGCTCCTGACGACGTGCCATTGGCTGCTGTCTTTCCTGATTATTTGAGAGAAGCTGTTTCGTCTGTTTCTTTGGCTATTACAACTTCTGTTGTTGCTTTGCCTGTAACTTCTTCAACTCTTCAACTCTCAGTGCCTGCTTCTTTGCCTGTGGCTTCTCCAGCTCCTCAACCTTTCGTGCCTGTTGTTGTTCCATCTCTGCCTACTTCTATGCCTTCCGTTAGGGAAGTGGGGTCTTCCAGCAGAGAGATGCGGCAGGTGGTAATAGAGGTTCCAGCTGATGAGAATCTTTTCAAGAAAACGGGTGAGCCCGAAGTATGGCGGTTAGCACGAGTAAAAACCGTACTTGTCCTTTAGATATAGAGAGGTCCCACTATGTCCATACCCCATTTCATGAAAGGCCATGGGGATATTATTGGATGTAATAATTCCGCTGGTCGATGCATGTTATTGGCAAACCTTAGGCATCTGTCACATTTGGATACAAAATTCTCGGCTTCTTCTTCCATTTTTGGCCAATACTATCCAGCTCTGATTAGTGTTTTCACTAAGGATCTCGCCCCTGAGTGATTTCCACAGTGTTCTTCGTGGACTTCTTTCATCACAAATTCTATTTGGTTAGGTCNAATCTGCTTCTGCATTTTCCTCTCTAAATATTTGCATTACCTTCCATGTTTTGAATTGTCTCACGAGCTCTCGTGCTTTTTCAAGATACTATTGCATTCTAGTCTCTCGAGCGATGTAAGTCCCCTGTATCTGATTTACTACCAGTTGGGAGTCGCTGTTGATCACAATTTGCTCGATTGAGAGCTCCCGTGCGAGTTCAAGCCCTGCAATAACAGCTTCGTACTCTGCTTCATTGTTAGTTATAGGATAACACTTGATAGCTTGCCGTGTCTTTTCACCCGTGGGTGATATCAAGACTATGCCTAAGCCGACGCCTTTTATATTTGAAGAACCATCGGTGAACAAGGTCCATAGGCCTGGATTAACACCGTTAAAGAGTTGTAACTCTTTTTCTACTTCAGATACAATGCTATTACTAAAGTCAACAAAAAAATCANATTCCTATTTATGCAGAGTATTTCTTAAAAGATACGAGGTCACAACGGTGATTGGGTGGCATTGAAAATAGGGTCGTAATTTTCTAGATGCCATTATTAAAGCTAAGGCTAACTTTTCCAGATGTGGATATCTAGTCTCAGCATCTAGCAAAGTTTTACTTACATAATAGACAGGTGATTGTTTACCTTTTTCTTCTCTTACCAATACTGCACTTACAGCAATTTCTGAGACAGCCAGGTAGATGTACAATCTTTCCCCTTCTTTTGGCTTTGAAAGCAGTGGTGGTTTTGATAGATAAATCTTCAGGTTCTTGAGGGCTTGCTGATATTCTTCAGTCCATTTCGAACTGATTCTGCTTTTTGAGAATTGAGAAGAATTTAAAACTTTTTTCGGAAGATTTAGAAATAAACCTATCTAAAGCTACTATTCTCCCTGTCAGTCTTTGAACTTCCTTTTTATTTGTTAAAATATCAGGTATTTCCTCTATCGCTTTAATTTGAGCAGGATTTACCTCTATTCCTCTGTTTGACACAAGGAAACCCAAAAATTACCTGACTGCACTCCAAAATCGCATTTCTCTGGATTTAACTTCATATTATACCTGCGTAGAATATCAAAGGCAGGAGAGAGATGATGGAAATGGTCTTGTGCTTGTGTTGATTTTACCAACATATCATCAATATAGACTTCCATCGTCTTTCCAAGATGTTCTTGGAACATTTTAGTCACTAACATTTGATAGGTGGCTCCAACGTTTTCTAAGCCAAAAGGTATAACTTTATAACAGTAAGTCCCCCTGTTTGTGATGAAGGAAGTGTTTTCCTCATCTGAGGGATTCATTTTAATCTGATTATAACTAGAATATGCATCTAAGAAGCTTAATAATTCATGACCTGCTGTGGCATCAATCATTTGATCTATATGTGGCAATGNATTTACGCATAATCTCCACTTGCCCTTATTTTTAGGTACTGCCACGGTGTTTTCTAACCAGTTAGGGTACGTTACCTCTCGTATCGAACCAATCTTCAAGAGTTTCTGTACCTCTTCGTAGATCACTTGGTTCTTGAATGGTCCTTTCTTTATTTTCTTCTGCTTAACATGTACGAAGGATAGATCTTTATTTAGTTTATAAGACATCACTTCTGGTGGGATGCCTGTCATATCTGAGTGGGACCATGCAAAGCAGTCTGCGTTAGCCTTTAAATAATCAATTAACTTACCTCTTCGAGCGGGGCCTAGCCTCGTGCCTATATACACTTTCTGCTCAGGCTTTTGTTCAGATAAAGGAACAGCTTCGAGCTCCTCCGTAGTTGTTTTGATGTGCTCATCTTCCTCCGGTTCACGAATGA
>ML380218.1:90254-147541 GCA_005239525.1 Nicotiana knightiana
TTTTTTTTTTTTTTTTTGGTATTTTCTTATTTTCGAAATGATGCCTCAACTAAGGATTGATGTACCTTATGTTGGGAAAATGTGACCAGAGAATGGAATACCCTATATTGGCAAATATATCAGGGAGTGAAGTACCCTGCATTTAAGATAAAATAAACTAGGGGGTGGATACCCTATGTTGGAAAAGGATACTAGGGACTAGAGACCCAATGTCTAAAATAAAATCAACTAGGGAGTGGAGACCCTATGTTGGAAAAGAAGATTAGGGAGTCGAGACCCTATGTCTAAAATAAAATCAACTAGGGATTGGAGACCCTATGTTGGAAAATCATCAACTAGGGAGTGGAGACCCTATCTTGACATCAAGTTATGCTGGCATCAACTAGGGAGTGGAGACCCTATGTTGGCATCAGGTTATGCTAGCATCAACTAGGGAATGGAGACCCTATATTGGAAAAGCGACTAGGGAGTGGAGACCCTATGTCTAAAAATAAAATCAACTAGGGAATGGAGACCCTATGTTGGAAAATGAGACTACTGAATTGTGTACCTACGCTAAAATGAATCCAGAAGGATTTTTGTTTTTTTGAATTTTTTTTTTTGTTGAGAAAATCATTCTTTTAAACAAATTGTCCCAATGCTTATTTTCTGTGGACATAAATAAACTTTTTTTTTAAACAAGACTTCTTTTTTAAAAAAAAAAAATTATCCTAGGAGAAAATTCATCAGACTAGGTTTTCTTGTTTTAGGAGAAAGATTCATCAGACGAAGACGTCTATCCTAGGAGAAAGTTCATCAAACTAGGTTTTTTTTGGTATCTTAGGAGAAAGATTCATCAGACTAAGACGTTTATCCTAGGAGAAAGATTCATCAGACTAGGTTTTCTTTATATTAGGAGAATGATTCATAAGACTAAGACATTTATCCTAGGAGAAAGATTCATCATACTAGGGTTTTTTATTATCTTATGAGAAAGATTCATCAGACTAAGATTTTTATCCTAGGAGAAAGTTCATCAGACTAGGTCTTTTAGTATTCATGAATTTATCTTGAAATAAGTCACGATGTCATGCACTTATTTGTTTTTGGGACATATTATAACTACGCCACATGAAATGCACCCGCAATTATAACATGTGATTTTTATTATAGTTTGAAGTTGAAGACGGGGACATGAGTTGTCGCACCCACGTGTAGGTTACGTAGCCAAGACTATGGTCGTGACGATTTTATAATGCCCGTTTATGGCGATGTTTGAGTTTTCTATTTTTCGCAAGAGCATTTTAGTTTTAAGATTGATTAGGACGTTTATGGATTTATTTTAAACAAGTCATGATGGCGTGCACTTGTTGTTTTTGAGCACATGGCAAACACGTCACATGAAATGCACCCGTGGTTGCTATGTACGTTTTGTTAATGTTTGGAGTTGAGGGTCGGGGGGCATGAGTTGCCACTCCCGAGTGTAGGTTACGGTAATTTGAGATAATATTCGGTCTTATCCAAATTTCAAACTAAAGGTCTCATTCTACCTAGAAGATCGCCTAAAATGATATTCATTAGTCTAAGGATAACAGGTTTCGGGCTATGGCCATATTTTAGCCCCAAATTGTTTCAACCCTTTTGGCAAATCCCAATTGTGACTAGTTTGTAGGAAGGCCACTAGTTTAGGAAATTCAGTTAAGTCTTAAGGGTCTTTACTTTCTAGTTTGGTGAATAATAAGAAGCATAGCAGTCAAAAATAAATATTTATTCATGCATACGCTTATAAGCATACAAACACCTTATTTACTGTTTTTCGGCCTTGAATTGGTAAGCTAGAACTATCTATTGTTCTTTGTGAGAACTTTGTAATCTTGAAAGAATAGCATGGCATAAACAGGTTTTACCAGTTCACACTTTGCAGTTTTTGTCCATTATTAGACACCCTAAATACAGATCTAAAATCGGGATTTATATGTATTTTTAAGGTACAAATATTCATACATCTATCTCGAAAAAAATTTAAAGGATGTGAGATAAGTTAAAAATATTTTGGGTCACCAAATTCTATTCATATTGAAAGTTACAGAATCTGAAATAACATGATTCCAAAATTCTAGCAGATGTTTACAGGGAGATTTTCATATAGACTAATTCGGATATAAATTCATACTTTTAATTGAACGTCTACTCTCATCATACTACTTCTTAAAGCAGATAACTCTAATCCTTGGGCCCGTCTACTCCCTCATGGCCCGATAGCCTAAGGAGTTAAACTTGATTAAAGCCTTAATGGGTTGTTTCATCAAGCTGGCCCAATTCTAGATTTAGCAAGAAAAGTAAGAACCCTGAAATAATAGTGTACAGTATCCAGTCCATATTTACAACTAAAATACAAAATAAATTATATTATTACATTATCATTTCACTATGAAACACAATTTCCTAAAAGGAAAACAATAAGTAACAAAGTAAAGAGAGAACAACACTGCTCTTGCGCAAGCCGGCCTTCAGAGGCTTTGAAATCTATATTTTTGTCTATTTTCTTAATCACCAGACGACTAACTTAACAAACACATTCTAGGAATGTTGTGAGGCAACATGACCATTATTGGGTCAGGTTTAATCCCAATCATGCAATAGTGTTGATTCTAAAGGACAGAATCTACTTTGGTGCACTCTTCTTGGAATGAATCTGACCATAAAGAGGTCAGGTTCAGCTCCGAAGATGCAAACCCATCAACCCTTTAATCATTCCACAGGTTATTGCCTAAATTCATACAATGATTTGACTACTCTTAGGCATTTCTTAAGGCATGAATCTGACCATTTATGGGTTCAGATTCCTGTCTTAATGCCTTTTGTAATAATAATCTAACTATTCTATAACTGTTTATGCATGATCATAGGGGGAATCTGACCATGAATGGGTCAGACTTTTAATCCCATAATGCCAACACAAAACTAAGTCTAAATTTATATGGAGACTTGCTTAATGAGTCTCTTCAATGACCACGGAAACACAAATAAGAGCATCTTTTAATCTAAAACTATAAGTCCAAATTTTTTCTATTTGGACAGTAATAACAGCAGACCTTCAGACATTTATAGGATGAGTCATACCATAAAGGAGGTTAGACTCAACCTTGATGATGCTTTACACCACTTTGACAGAACAGGTTCCTGCCCTTTTTTTATGGACTGAATCTGATCATAAAAGGGGTCAGATTCAACTCCATAGAGGTCATCTTTTGTGACTTTCAACTCATACTTATACTATGACTTTGATTTTTAGGCATGTTTTAGAGAATAAATCTGATCATATTAAGGGATTCAGATTCTTTTCCCTAGGAGCCTTTTGATTACCCACTTCTTATCCGTAAAGGGGTGATTTCCAGCACCTTAAGCTACTGTTTACGCACTACTAAGGGGTGAGTTTGACTATTAAGAAGTCAGGCTCATCTACCCTAGTGCCAACTATCTAGAGACTTGCTTGTTGAATTTCTTCAGTGACCAAAGAGACCCAATCAAAAGCGTATTTCTGCCATCTTATGGGCAAAATCTGACCATAGAAGATGTCAGATTCAACATCCAAGTGTAGATTATTCCACTAATGGACTAACACAAAACTGATATCCAATGATACTCAATGCATTTTAACCAACTTAAAATCAAAACAAAATAATTCTAAGGATTTAGATATTACACACACAACATATATTCAGATTCCTTAACATCATGTCAACTAAATATTACTTCAGATTTATAGACCAAGAACAAAGAAGAAGATTCAGCTTGACATAATCTCAAAAAAAAAAAAAGCAAGAATCAAACATTTAGCATCAAACTAACAATAAATTCTGAGTATAACAATTTCATTTAAAGTTCATTGTTACATACCTCTTTCGAAGAGAAAATAATCAAAAGAAACCTGACCAAATAAAGGTCAGGCAGAGATGGAAATCAGCAAGAAGAAGAAAAACCCAGCAACAACAAACAGCGAACCCAAAAGCAAACAGCCCCAGCATGAAATTAACCCAGGAGTTTCGAGTATAGACACTTAAAATTCTCGGAATCTGGATACCCAGGAAGAACAAGAAACTGAGAACCAAAATAATACCCAGATGGATTTTTGCTCTAAGGAAGTAGTAAGATTTTCTTTGTTTTCTACTGATGTTTTTTTTTGGAAATTTTGTTTGTGAGCAGCATCTGCTATATTTTTTCCTCTTTTTTTCTTCTGTCTTCTCTCCCCTTTTAGAGCGTAGGGATCCTTTTCTATTTATAGAGTAACTTAGGGTGGTATCCTTTGGTATATTCCTAATTCATTAGGCTGAAGAGGGTACATGTACAGCTGTCCACCCTATCCTTTTGGGACAACTGCACTTTTCCAGAACATTCCAGCCTTAGAAAAGACCCTTCCACCCTTAAAATCTGATTTCTTAATCTTCATCACCTGTTGTAACCCTTGGAGTCCCTGAATTTATCATTGGGTAATCAGGGTTACTCTCTTGGGTTATTATTTAACTTTAGTTAGTTGAAAAACTAATTAACCCATTTTAGTTAACTAAGGGTTGTTCTTGACTAGGGTTAGGTTAACTAATTAAAGGTTAATTGATTAAGTCCCTATTAGTCAACTAGGTTTAGCTTGTTAATTAATGTAAGTCAATCAGCTTAATTCCCTAACCAAAGTTAACTTATTTGGTTTGGTTAATCCAACTCAATTACTAAAAATCAGAAACTTGACTAACTATTAAGCCTAGGTTAACTAATTTGTTTTAGTTAATTAATCTTAAACTAATTATTTTAGACAGATTTTAGGATTTAGTTAATTACTTAAGAGACTATTAGGCTTAGGTTAGTTAACTTAGGTCTTTAGGCTTAGGATAATTAAAAGAAGTTGGTTAAGTTAACTAGTTCATCTTGTTTGAAGGAGTCGACTAAGTTAAATCAATTCTTGGGTTTTAGGTGAGTCTTATGCTATGTTAACTATGTCAACAAACAAACTTCATTCTAATCTAATTAACTAATAGCTAAAGCTTCATTGTTTTGATGGTTAATTGATTTTAGATTAATTAATTACTTTAGGTTAGTTAAATTAATTTCTTAGACTTAGTTAATTTCCTTGTATTAAGGCCTGCTTTGGCTTCTACTTGGGTCTAGGTAGGGCTTAGTTTGTTTAGGTTAATTAAATATTCCAGTCTAAACTAAGAGTCGAAATTAGGCTAACTCATGATTAATTGGAAGTTAACATCTAATTGAGATTAATAACATAGGCAGCAAGATCAAGGCTAATTCAAATGGCGACCTCAAACAAAATACGAGCCAAACAACCAATAGAGGCTGTTTTACTTACAAGCATTTCAACATACGAATTCAGGGATTTAACGATCAGTTGTTCATGCTTGTTTATTGACACAATTCACCAACATAAAAATGTCTGGAAATTAGCAGAGAAAGGAAACTAAACAAAACCTAATGCTAATCTTGGTCATACAAATTACTAAACTTAAACACTTAAATCATACAAAAAATAGTGATAAAAACCTAAGCTAAATGCATTTGGGACTTTAAACTAAAAAACGGAAAACATGAATAGGTAAAAGAAAAAATAAAGGAAAACAGTGAGTAACTAGGGCCTATTTATGCTAACAAATCAAGAAACACATAGAAAGGAAGTGGGGATACCCGTTTGAGGGGTTTGGACGAACTACGGCGACTAGCCGGAGTTAGGCTGGATTATGGCGACCTCCAAAACTGACCCTTACTCACATGAATCGACGGCTCTTGTCAAGATCCATCGACTCATGTGACTTTGAGTCACAGAGCCGCTTGGATTCGTCATTAGCACAAATTAGGGTTCTGGCAGCTTCATAGATCTGTCAAAACTCACGATTGAACGGTGATTTAGGGAAACCTTCGGTGGGATGGGATTAAGGAGGTCGTGAGGACTATTTGGTAAAATTTGGGGCCGAATTGGTGGAGGTCCGGTGGCCGGAGCAAGGTGGGAATCCTAGGGCGGCTAGGGTTTGGTTATACAGAAGAGAGAGAGACGGAGGGGATGGGGGTTAGGATTTGGTGAAATGAGGGGGTTGGGTAGGGTTTGGACACTTAAATATTAAAAGGGTGGTCAGTTCCCAACCGTTGGATCAAAGATAGATCAATGACTGGGATTGAACTTGGCCTAAAACGGCGTCGTTTTGGTTAAGCTGGGGCAGGCCGGGTGTAAGGGGTTTGGGCTGGGCTGTTTTAGTTTGTAGGGATTGGGTTTGGGCCTGGGTAGTTTCAAGCCCAGGTCCGAAATTGGCTTTTTCTCAATTAATTAACTAAATAACCTAAATAAGTCCAAATCTAATTTAATCCAACAAATGTTAGCAATTAATTTTAAACCTTATTTTCATCTATTTACATATTAATTAAGAATAAAATAACCAATTATATATTCTTATGGACACAGAACTGAGGATTGCAGGAAACTAAGAGAGGAGGTAGCCCATCTATTCAATGAGGGTCACCTTCGAGAGTTCTTAAGTGATCGAGCCAAGAATCATTTCAGAGAAAGGGACGCCAATGGGAAAAATGAACAGGAAGAGCCACAACATGTGATCCATATGATCTCCGGTGGGGTCGATATTCCACAAGGGCCCGTGTTCAAACGCACTAAGGTATCAATTTCTAGGGAAAAACGGACCCGAGATTATATGCCAGAAGGCACCGTATCATTCAACGATGAGGAAACAGAAGGAATTTCTCAACCCCACTACGATGCTCTGGTAATTTCTATCTTTATGAATAAAGTTCAAGTTAAGCATGTTTTAGTGGATATAGTTAGCTCGGTAAATATCATACGATCGAGGGTCGTGGAGCAGCTCGGCCTATAAGACCAAATCGTTCCCACAACTCGAGTCCTGAATGATTTCAACATGGACATCGAAGCGACTAAAGGAGAGATCATCTTGCCGGTGAACGTGGTCGGAACTATTCAAGAAACCAAGTTCCATGGATTGTTTTGCTTGGTACCAGTTAGATATGACAGGGATCCCACAAGAAATAACAACACATCGATTGAGTTTGGACCCAAAGTTCAGGCTAGTGAAACAAAAGAGAAGGCCCCAGTCCGAGGTAAAGCACACATTAATCAAGGATGAGGTAACAAAACTTCTCAAAATAGGATCTATTCGGGAAGTAAAATATCCCGAATGGTTAGCGAATGTAGTCGTAGTCCCTAAAAAAGGAACAAACTTAGGATGTGTGTATATTATAAAGATTTAAACAAGGCATGCCCCAAAGACTCCTGTCCTCTGCCTAACATTGATCGCATGATCGACGCCACGGTCGGCCACGAGACCCTTAGTTTTCTCGATGCCTACTCCGGGTACAATCAAATTCTAATGAATCCAAAGGATCAGGAAAATACTTCATTCATCACTAATTATGGCATATATTGTTATAACGTAATGCCTTTTGGGCTAAAAAACGCAGGTGCTACCTACCAACGCCTAGTAAATAAAATGTTCGAAGAACAAATAGGTAAGACAATGGAAGTATATATTGATGATATGTTAGTTAAGTCCCTGTGCTCAGAGGACCATTTGACCCATTTGCAGGAAACATTCAAGATACTAAGGAAATACAACATGAAGTGCAACCCCGAGAAATGTGCTTTCGGGGTCGGTTCGGGAAACTTCCTCGGCTTTATGATGTCAAATCGGGGGATCAAGATCAACCCCGATAAAATCAAGGCTATCGAAGACATCACAATCGTGGATAGCGTTAAGGCCGTACAGAGGCTGACAGGGCGGATAGCTGCCTTAGGTCGATTCATCTCGTGATCGTCAGATCGGAGCCATAGGTTCTTATCACTACTCAAAAAGAAGAACAATTTCGCCTAGACCCCGGAATTCAGCAGGCATTAGAAGAACTAAAATGATACCTCTTGAGCCCACCATTGCTTCATACTCCAAAGGCAGACGAAAAGCTCTACTTATACTTAGCAGTCTCGAAAATCGCGGTAAGTGGTGTCCTAGTTCGAGAAGAGAAAAGTACGCAATTTCCTATTTATTATGTAAGTTGAACTCTAGGAGAAGCAGAAACTCGATACCCACACTTAGAAAAATTGGCACTTGCTCTAATAAGTGCCTCCAGGAAGCTAAAACCGTATTTTCAATGTCACCAAATATGTGTGATAACCACTTACCCTCTTTGTAATGTTTTACATAAGCCCGAACTGTCGGGCGAATTTGCCAAATGGACCGTTGAACTTAGTGGGTATGATATCGAATACCAACCACGAACGGTCATCAAGTCTCAAATTTTAGCAGACTTCGTGGCCGACTTCACACCAGCCCTCGTACCTGAAGTCGAAAAAGAACTTTTGATAAAGTCAGGTACATCATCGGGGGTGTGGAACCTTTTTACAGACGGTGCTTCATATGTTAAAGGGTCCGGGCTAGGCATCGTTTTGAAGTGCCAAAGGTATGCACCGATGATCCACCAACTCGGAGAACAACTTCGTTCATTCTTATCCCTACGACCATTAATGAAATGGGGAATGGACATCGTCGGTCCTCTGCCATCGGCCCCAGGTAAAGCTAAATTCATTTTGTTTATGACTGACTATTTATCTAAGTGGGTTAAAGCACAGGCCTTCGAAAAGTGAGAGAAAAGGAATTTATAGACTTCATCTGGGATCACATCATATGCCGATTCAGGATACCTACCGAGATTGTATGCGATAACGGAAAACAATTCATCGGCAGCAAAATAACAAAGTTTCTCGAAGATCACAAAATAAAGAGGATATTATGGATACCTTATCATCCCATCGAAAACGGACAGGCCGAATCGACAAACAAGACCATCATTCAGAATCTAAAAAAGATATTGAATGACGCCAAGGGAAAATGGAGAGAAATTCTACCTGAAGTCCTTTGGGAATATCGAACAATATCAAAGTCCAGTACGGGGGCAACACTATTCTTCCTAGTATATGGTGACGAAGCCTTGATCTCAGAAGAAGTCGGGGAACCCAGCGCCAGACTTCGATACACAACGGAAGAGTCGAATCACAAAGTTATGAGTACGAGACTCGAACTATTAGATGAAAAATGAGAAACTGCCCTTGTTCGAATGGCCGCGCAAAAACAACGCATTAAAAGGTATTATAATCGAAGGTCCAACCTCCGCCACTTCAGAATCGGGGACTTGGTTCTGAGAAAAGTCACCCTCAACAGTCGAGACCTTAACAAAGAAAAACTCGGCCCAAATTGAGAAGGACCGTATCAAGTCCTCGATATCATCGGAAAGGGATCATACAAGCTTGGCACGATAGACGAGGGGCAACTACCAAATAATTGGAACATCGCACTCCTCAAACGATATTATTGTTAAGGTATGACCTTCTCCTTTTTCATTTACATTTTACACTAACTTATTTTCAGGTGTTCGAGCAAAGGTATCGAAGTCCTCTTCAAGTAGGAAGATTATTAGAATCTTAAATCACGCATTGCACTCTTTTTCCCTTCGACCGGTTTTTAAACCCAAATGGGTTTTTTCTTACAATATTTTTAACGAGGCAACCGTTATTCGTGCTGACCTAGAGTATCCAAGGTTTCTTTACAATCAACCTCGAATACTGAGGGGCATCACCCTCGGATTGTTATATTTTCAAGGAAAATACTTCATGTCAATAGGGTCTCGATAGGATTACTTCGTAATGGGCCAAAAGGTCGAATGAACCGTGTCCGTATAGATTACTCGAGCCCTATGAAAAAACATGTACGCATGTATGAACTATTGAAAAAAGTACTTTTTCTTACCAAATATCCTGTGCCTTAATGAAAATTTCTACTTTACAAGTTCCATACTTATGATTTCCTGTGAAAACTGGCTCAAGGGACAAGTACAACTACACCTCGAAAGATCAACCCCATACTTGATGACTGCCGTAAAAAATCAACATGTTCGAACTATCTAACTTCGAAAACGTAAGACCTCAAAAAGGCAACCCTCGATTTTTTAGGCCAAGGCCACCATTCTCGGGGACTAACACTTTGAACAGTTTCGAAGTGTTATTGGGATAACAAGCCCAAGAGGCATACCCAAAGGCTACGGCCAAACTAACGAAGCTCGGAGACGTCTGAATCGCGTAATAAAAATAGGCCTTCAAATTCTTTGAAAACTGGTTAAAAACGGCTACCCTCGGCAAAATAATTAAAGGGCTTCGATAATATCAACCCTCGAAAAACTTTAAGTGGTATCGAATTTCTTAAATACAAATTTGTGCTAAGGCATAAAAATTAAAGGGTTTCGATCGATATTAAACCCCCAAAACATCCAATGGGTAAAAAATTCATGCTAAGGCATAACGAAATTCTTATATATAAAATCTCTTATCCGAAAAGGGGAAAAAACCATTCTTTTGAGGCCATATCGGCCCGATTCAAAGAGCCTAAAGGCCATTACATTTTGAGTTCGAGAATCCATTCTCACTCAATTCAAACCTAAGGGTTTTACTACTTTGAGTTTTAGTAAAAACTCACTCAACTACAGTTCGAAAGCCCATTCTCGTTCAATTCACTAAGGGTTCTATTACTTCGAGTTTGAGTAAAACTCACTCGACTACAAAAGTAGTATTAGCGTGGCTTCGACCAAGTTTCCCAAAAATCGAAGCTTTAAGCATATTATTCGCAAGGCATAAAGTATGTCAAAATTTTACAAGGCACATAAACAGATTTGAAATTATCACAAGGCAAAAATTGAGATGGAGTTCAAGAAAGGAAATATTTTTATATATAAACAAGGGTTTTTACAAAGGACCAACAAGGGTCCTACACAAAAGAAAAGAAAAACTACAAGAGCCCTAGCTATGCTCGGGAGTAACTCCTTCCTCGGGGGAAGCCTCCTCGGTCCCCTCACCATTATCGGACCTGCTCTTGCTGCCTTCATCGTCATCATCATCGTCGGAAGAGGACAATAGCCTGGCATCGGCTTCATGCATATTTGCCTGAGCTATCTCCTTGGAGAGGTTGAAACCTCGGGCATAAATCTCCTCAAGGGTCTCTCTCCGAGATTGGCATTTTTCCAGCTCAACAGTCCATTGTGCTCGATTAATAGCCTTCCTCACTTATTGCTTGAGTAGCCTCGGCATCAGCCAAATATATGGCTACCGACTTGTCAGCCTGGGCCTTTGTCTTTTCGGCCACAGCTTGGGCCTTATCAAGTTCAGCCTCGAGCTCCTCGATCCTTTTGGCCTGAAGCAAGAAATTCTCCCTAGCATTCTGAAGCTGGACTTCGGCCGATGATAATTGAGCTAAGGCGGACTTTTTCTCCGTAGCAAAGTGGTCCATGCCTTCCTTCCACTTATAGCAGTCAGCTTTTTCTTGATCAACCTCCTTCCGGAATAGCTCGATCTTCTCAACCTTTTGCTGCAACTGTGACATTGAAGCGTTAGTTTCCACCCTAAAATCGAGCCCGTACTTTTTCAAGAAAATTGTTACCTGCTCGTTCAGCTCGGTTTCCTCCTTACGGGCTCTGGCCAAATCGGCTTGGAGGTCTCTGATCTCCTCGTCCTTCTGCCCATAGAGAAGCTTGAGAGCATTCTTCTCCTCTGAAAGTCTTTGGAGATCGGCCTCACATTGGCTTAAGTCGGCCTGAGACTTAGAGAAAGCTTGTATGGGAAAAGATAGAAGTTAGACAGAAGGAAGGTTTGGTTTAGTAAAAAGAAGACATATTTATAGATTTACGGTGATGGGTCGATGGCACTAGTGGCCGACCGCCCACTGACGCGCATTAATGATTTGGGGAACTGTACCGACGGGACGTTTCGGTAACTTCCATCGCTTACGTCATGAGGATGGCATCACTATCCATCAAGGTCATAGAAAAATCGAGGCTCAATTCATTTCTTATCATTATATTCCAAGAAACGAGGGAATTATCTGTATACGGTAGAAATAGGGGCTACCCGATTTCACTGTTTGATCGAGACTAGGACGTTGCATCGAAGAGCTGAACGATTGATTTTGAAATCGAAGCCTCTTTCTAGATCAAGGACGGTATCAATCGAAGGCAGAAGAGATATACTTCGAGTAATATTGGGATAACTTAGTGACGGAAAGAGTGAGATATTCGTGATTGGTCGAGGATCGTGGCGTGAATCTCGGAATGGATCAAATCAGTAGCGGTTAATCAACTATTTATACAATTTCCTTCTGTAATTAGAAGTATTCCATAATTAGGATTCCTCCACTATATAAAGGGGAATTCCAGTCATTTGTATGGATCATTGTTCACATAGAAAAAGCTATACAATCATTACTTTCTTGCTTATCGTTCTGCTTACTGTTCATCAGAATTATTTTATCTTATTGTTCTTGTACTACTGTCACCTCGAGAATACACCATTTTGAGGTCGAGGCTCAACTTGCATACTAGTTTGATTTATTTACAGTTTAACTCAGTCATTTACTTTCTCATTTATCAATTAGTATTGGGTGAAATTACATATCCTTAAAAGTACACTATAAGTTTAATTAATATCCAAATCTTAGGGTAAACAAGAATGCTTAATAAGGGAAATATTTTCATCATTAAATAAAAATAAAAGATACAATGTACATGATAAAATGAGTTATTTTAGCTAGCATAAATTGATTTATTGATCGATTAAATGAGATATTGATCGCCAAGTTTCATGGCAAAAGCAAAATGTTCTCAGTTTTGACTCGACTGAAGATGATATCAACAACTACTCTTAGGAAGAATACTTAAATATTGTAACACAAACATGCCTTCCACCACGCCAGTTCGTTGTCAAGTTCAGTATTTCTTATGAAGGTTAACTTCATGTTTGTATATAACAAACAAAGGTAAAATTGATCTTTCATTACTTATATGCTGGTTTGAAGAAAAATGCACTCATCATGCTAAGAAACTTAGATCAATCAAATAGCTTATAAAATGGTACAGTGATAGTATATAGATGTTTTGACAAGTCACATGCGTAAATCGTGATGGATCAATGCGCTTCCAAATATATGTTTATCTCTAGAATTCAACTTTTGCCTCCACAAAAAGAAAGATCCTATTTAAATTTGTCCAAATAAATTTTTGTCGCTTGTATTTTGCATTAGCAATAAATAAAGCACAATATCAGATAATCTCAAATGTCGGACTATATTTCTCACAATATATTTTCTCTTATATGTTGCATTTTCAAATATTAATGTTGACAACAAAGTTCTGATCATTGATGGAATAGCCAAAGCGTTAGAAGGGAACACAACAAAACAAAAATCATCTATAAAGAAGTCTTAGGTAACATATAATCATACTGCATTTTCTAAACTATAAGTACATAATCATATTTTCAAACTTAATTAAATTGACATCATTTCAATTGATCTCTTCACAAGTTGAGATGATGTCAATTTAAATTCAAGTATTATGCCAGTGTAATAATATTAATTTTGATATTTAAATGATTGCTGTACTTTTCAGGTCAATTACTTTACAATACTTTTTTCTTCCTCTATATGGATAATTTTTTCATTAATTAAATTTATTATTCCGTCATATAATAATTAATTAAACTCTTATGTGTGCTAATTAACTTGCTTCATAGAAACTAGTCTTTTACATATACTTGTATCATATACTTTCCGTTTCAATTTAGATGAGGTAATTTGACTAGGCACGCAAGTTTAAGAAAAAATTGAAAGAAGACTTTAGAAACTTGAGGTCTTAAAAGCTTAAGGGGTAAAAACTTTGTGAGGCCAGAATATTTTTGTGGTTATAAAAGCTTCTCATTAAGGATAAAAGGAAGAGTTTAAAGTTGAATTATTTCCAAATTTAGATATGTGCCATTCATTTTGGAACAGACTAAAAAGGAAAATACCTCGTCTAATTTGAAACAGGGGAGTAATAGTTAATCACAATAACTAATATGTATTTTCATATCAATTTACTATTTACCCATAGTAAATTGATATGTTTAGTATAAATATCAAGTGCGAATAAGTTTTATTTCATAATTATTCCAGATAGCTTATGTCAAAATTTGAAACGTATTGTGTCAAAATGCCTCCAAACACTATCGCATCGCTACAGAGAAGATTTCGTATTATAAAAACCTTATAACTTTCATTTATTTACATAAACAAGTTAGACCCGTACTTCAACTCCATACTTTAGATTACAATATTTATATATAGATACTTAATTATTTGAAGCACAATTCTTCATACAGAAATTTACTTGCTCTTACTATGAAGAGCCATACGAGAATTCTTGATAACCACTATTTTACTGTCCTTGTTGCCTTTAGGAGAATAAACAACATACTTATTGCTTGATTTTGGAGAGGGTGGCCATTGTCCACAAGCCACAGCCATGTCCCTTAGTGGTTGAAGGCTTTCTAAAGTTTCAATAATGGCTGGCATTTTGGGCCTGTCTTTTGGATTCAAACTTGTGCATTGTGAAGCTAAATGGGCCATTTCTTTTGCTCCTTTTACTGAATATTGTCCTCCAAGTCTAGGGTCCATTATACAACGCAATCTTCGACTACTTGACAAGTAAGGCCTTGTCCAATCAACTAAGCTTTGTTCATTCTTTGGTCTTGTTTTGTCCATTGCTCTTCTTCCGGTTACTAGTTCTAGCAAGACCACTCCAAAGCTGTAAATGTCGCTTTTGGTAGTAAGATGTCCTACATCACAAGTGGATAGTGTATTTAAATAAAAATAGGATAAAGAGAGTAGAGGGGTATCCAAGATTTTAATAATATGATTGCACCATTATCTTTAAGACAAATATTTGGTTCGAGTATATAAAATTTGTGGTGATAATAAGTTGACGAGCAAACTATATTAATATATTTCTTTTAATCCAATAAAGATTCAAGGTTCAGCCAATAAAGACTTGGTCCATGCTTTTAGCCAATAGGAACTTTAAAAAGAAAATTAATATAAAAAAGTGTGAGGGGCAAGGATCGAACCCTTGACCTAAGGGACGACACAATCATACAGTGGCACCAACTTATCAATGCACCAAGGTAGTCAATTGAGCATGGGTGGTCACAAACATTTATACAAATAAATTTTAAAATTGGTACTGTTCATACATAGCCTAGGGAGAGGAGCATGGGTGTATGTACCCCATTCCCTCCACGTAAATCCGCCTCTGAAAGAGAGGATTGAACTACATATATATAGTGGTGACATGTTGCACTCGATATTTGCACGAAGATGATAATATAGTACCTGTGCTAACATATTCAGGGGCTGCATATCCGTAAGTGCCCATTACTCTAGTAGTGACATGGGTGTTTGAACCTTCTGGACCCATATGGGCAAGCCCAAAATCTGATAATTTAGCAGTAAAGTCCTGAAAATACATAGGGGGAAAAAGAAAAAAACTATTAGCAAATAAAACTTGTTGTTTAGGAAAGGGTAAAAATAATAGGAATACATACAGAATCGAGCAAAATGTTGGAGGTTTTGAAATCACGATAAATAACAGGTTTCTCAGCACCATGCAAGAAAGCAAGGCCTTTGGCTGCTCCTATTGCTATCTTCAATCTTGTACTCCATGGCAGTGAGTTTGATAACCCTACAATTTAATTTTAATTTGTTGCAAGTTATAATTAGCTCAGAAAATCATATTCTGATTTAGACAAAGTAAAGAAAGAAAGAAAAAAGGAGCTTCTTACTCTTAAATAGATGATTTTCAAGGCTGCCTCTAGGCATGAATTCATAAACAAGGAGGCGCTCTTCATCCTCGCAACAGTACCCAATCAATCTTACCAAATTTTGGTGCCTTAGCTGCCCTAGAAATATTACTTCCGCCTAGAAATATATAACTGTTAATTAATTGAAAGCATACCTTAATTATTAAAATTTCTAAAAGTCCTACTAGTAATTTTTGCCTATAAAAAAAATAAAAAGAAACAAGCACCAATACTCTTGTGGACCCCAATAAAACTGTTAAGTCTAATGCTATATTTGGCACAGCTTCTAAAATTAGTTTATTTTGAAAAGTGTTTTTCTCACAATTACTTTTAAAAAAAAGTGTTTTTGGTGAGAAACAGTTTGTGTTTGGGTAATTAATTTGAAAAACATTTTTGAACAGTAATTTGTGTTTGGTCAAGCTTTTGAAAACTGCTTCTAAGTGTATTTTTTTCAAAAATGCTTCTGGAAAGAAGCTATTTTTTTTTTGCTTCTCAAAAACTATTTTTGCTTCTCCATAAAAGCACTTTTTTCCTTCTAAAAGTTTGGCCAAACACCTCAATTTTTAGGCGAAAGTGCTTTTGGTCAAAAAAACACGTTTGACCCAAAAAAAAAAGCTTGGTCAAACAGACTATTAATCTTATACTCGGCAAGTCTAGAATTTCAGTTTTTTTTTTAAGAGCTCCTGTCTCTAATTGACATCAGTAAAACAGTATTTTCTTAATATATATTACTCAAATAAAAAGATATAATCTGAAATTTCGACAATTTCGACAATATACTTGAACTTGCTAAGAAAAAAAGAAGAAGAAGAAAAAAAAAAGGAGGAAATAGGTAACCTTACCAGCCATTCTCTGTGGCCTTGAAGTCCTTCAATATTAAGAAGCTTAACAGCAACAGCTTGAGATTTCAAACCAGCCCTCAAATTCTCATCAACATAACCTTTATGCACTGTCCCAAAACCACCTTCACCAAGCAAGTAATTAGTCGAGAAATTCTGTGTAATGGCACGCAGTTCACTCAGCTGAAAATCAAACAAGTCAGGTCCAAATGATTGTGCTAGATCCTCATTAATCCTAGTTGATGATGATCTGCTCAAATCCGAGAATGACAACCTACGAAAAGATGGCAATGGAGCTATGTTCTTTGAAAATTCCGATTTTGAAGTCTTGCACCTGCTAAAATTTCCAAAAATTGTTTGATCTTCGACAGAACAGCAGTTTGCTGTAAAGGGTCTCCAAGATTTTGAGTCCTTCATGATTTGGTGAGGAAAAAAGATGGAGAAGTTGATGAGAAATATAACAAGGAAGATATGAGGATTAGATAAAGGTAATTAATCAATAAACATAAAATAATTGAGGGGTTTTTTTAATTAGTTTAATCATGTATGTACAATTTAGTTTTCCTTGATTATCCACAATGAGGTAATGACATTCTTTCTGTAACTGCTCCAACCACTCTACTAAATAGGGTATTGTTGTTCTAATCTTTTTTCTATGGGATTTTTTTTTTGTTGCTTGATTTGTCAACTACGTACTTGTCTTCATGCAAAAAAGGTGTCCATTTTGTAATAAAAGAATTGGGAACAAATGTCACCTATGCCGATCGACTTGACTTTGGGCGAATCAAATTGAAGAAATTGTGTACTTTTCTGGTGTGAAAATGTATGCAAATATCATTTCATTGGTGGTTTGGAAAAAGTATGATAAAGAGAACTAAAATTTGAATTGGAGATAAAACGTATACAAAACACTTGTAATAGAGATGCTATTTGTTGTACTTGATATACACAAATGGTGTAAAGAATGTTTCTACTAGTATTTTAACTTATGATACTAATTAATCTGTATTACATTTTCAGTTACTAATCTTGTTTTCTATGGACAATTATATATTTAGCTAAATTTATTTTTGCTAACCTGGTTGTGTAAAATATCTTTTACACAATTAGTATATAAGAGTTAAATTATTTGGCTTGCAACATTAAACGTATTTTCAGATATGCCTTTTTCTTCTTTCTATTTTTTGTTGTGAGCAGTAGTAATATTGTTTAACATACTACTCTCTTAGCTTTGAAAATAATAACAGCTTGGCAGTACCTAAGTCAATTTATATAATTGTATGTGTGAAATCAGCGTTGATTTCTTAAAATTTTTGAATAAAATTGTGTATTTTGAAATTACATAAAAAATATTGTAAATCATACTATGTAGAATTAAAATATAGTATAAAGGTTCAATTAGTGTAGATATATTATCTAACTCTTCAAATGATATTAGTGTGAATATGTTTGGGACTAGAAAGAAATATTTCTCTTTAAGGGTTTCTGCTAGTCTTGAAGAGCTTTTCCGAGCTGGTGTTACTTCCATATTTTCAAATAACAACTTGAGGACATTACTGTATTTCACCTTACCTCGTTAACTTTTAGGGTAGGGAAACAATATCCACTGGCATAGCTAATATCTATGACTAAATATGAGATAAATACATTTTCAAAATCTATCCCGAGATTACTATACTTATCTCTTTGTGTACGGTCGAAATTAAGGGTGTCTAACGGGCCGGGTTGACCCGTAACCGGCCCGGCCCAGACCGGTTAAAACCGGAACCGGCCCGGCCCGGTTCATAGGGGGCCGGGTGGGCTGGGTAGGGGGGTTAGAGGGGGTTGGTCCGTTTAATTATTTTGAAACGGGTAACCGGACCGGTCAAACCCGGTCAAAGTGAACAGTACACTTTACCGGTTAACCGGCCCGGCCCGGCCCGGTACAACGTCTATATTTTTTTTTTTTTTTTTTTTTTTTTTTTTTTNTAACAATTAACCGGTAAGAACCCGTAACCGCAACCCGTCCGGTTAGGAAAAAAACGTAACCGGCCCGGCCCGGCCCGCCCGTTAGACACCCTTAGTCGAAATCGGGCTTGCCCTTTTCGTATGATTAATCGAGACCGGGACGGCAGGCCAAGGCTCGACCCATATCATATGCGATCCATGACACAAAGTTAGGTTGCCAAGCTCGTGACTCAGGGACTGATCGAGATCAAGATCAGCCAAGATCGAGATCGGGCGGGATAAAGATCGAGGGAAGCCTGCTAAGCCAAATAACGGAAAGCCAAAATATCCGCGATCGGGCGTGGATCACCGCGGAAATTTCGGCACATATCAAGTCGAAACCGATTAATTAGCCAATGATAAAATTTCTTATTGTATTTAGAATTGTACCATAAGTAGAACTCCATTACTATATAAATGGGGGTTTAATCATTTGTAGGGACATCGTATTAACACTATTCAAAGCAATATACTATATTTTTCTCTTAAAGCTTTTAATACTCTGTTGCTCAGTTCATATTTTTCAATAGCATACCAGTTTGGTTCGAGGGCGACCTAGCTGTAGGGACAAAGCCGCACATTACATTGGTTTTCTTTATTTACAGTCAATTTATAATATCAATTTACGTATTTTCTCGTTCTATGCCAACATATCCTTAAAACCACTTATAAATTTAATTGTTATCCATTTTTTGGGTAAACAACTTGGCGCGCGCCGTGGGGCTTAGAATAATAGTGATTGTATGGTACTAACTTTCGTAACACACACTATTTTACACTTGTTCTTTGAAGTATCTTTGATTAGAAGATTAAAAAATGTCAAACTCCCGGTCAGCACCTTAACACATTGACAATGACCTCAGCCACCATGGCGAAAATTAGAAAATTCCACCAGGAAACGTTGTACCTCCTGCTGGCTTTGATGGAATTCCGGCTGTAGATCCAATCTACGTCAGTTCGCATGTAGCCATCAATGAAAATTTGGCCGTTGGTCCCGAAAGCAGCATTCATGGAGGTACCCGATCAGCTACTCAAAACGCACATGGCGGTGAAGATGGCGGGATCAACCTGCGGGTGATCTTCGAAATGATGCAGGCTCAACATGCAGTAATAGCCCAGCTCCAAAATCAGAACCGCATACCAAGCAAGGTCAAACTCGAGTCGTCCCAAGAAGTTGTACACAGGGTCAAATCGATTTCAAGGAGATCGAATGAGAAATCGGAGACAATCCTGCTATCATGAAGATGATAGAAGAACTAGCGAATCGAGACATAGAAAAAAAAGACCGAGGAAAACAATAAGAAGGTGGAAACCTATAACTCCAAGTTTGACCAAATCCCGGGGGCACCACCGATATTGAAAGGGCTAAATTCAAAAAAGTTTGTACAAAAAGCTTTCCCCCCAAGTGCGACTTTGAAGTCGATCCCCAAGAAGTTATGACGTATGCCCGAGATTCCTAAGTACAATGGAACGACTGATCCAAGCGAACACGTCACCTCCTACATGTGTGCTATCAAAGGAAATGACTTGGAAGATGACGAGATCGAATCCGTCTTGCTGAAAAAATTCGGGGAGGAAGGGTGCTATGATATTGTATCATAATTTACCATCTAATTCTATTGACTTGTTTGCTATGCTTGCAGATTCTTTCATAAAGTCACCCGACGGGGCCATTAAGGTCGCAACAAGGAAGTCAGACCTTTTCAAGGTGAGACAGAAGGACTACGAGACGCTCAGAGAATTCGTATCTCGATTCCAAATGGAACGAATGGATTTGCCACCGGTCACCGATGATTGGGCTGTTCAAGCTTTCACTCAAGGTCTCATCATTCAAAGTAAGTGGATTCACAACAGTTGAAGTAGAATTTGATCGAATACCCAGCTGTCACTTCGGCCGATGTGCACAATCGATACCAGTCGAAGATCAGGGTCGAGGATGATCAACTGGGAGCTCCTTCTGGGTCCGTTTATACTATCAGACCAATAGATAGAATCAAGAGGGGTTTCGACTGAGAACCAAGGTCAAATAGAGATCTATATCAACCACATAATGGAGACCATAGAGGGAACAATACATCGAGCTAACTTAAGATCGAAGGTCGATCACGAATCGGTGTCAAAGACGACATTAATAGTACCCGAGGTTCTTCTACAATCAATCTCGAATACTGGGGGGCGTAGCCCTTGGATGTCAACTTTGTTGCCAGAAAAATTACTTCATAATAAAAATCTCGAAAGGTGAGACTTATAATGGCCAAACAGTCAAACAAACCATGCCCACATAGATTGCTTGAGCCCTAGCACGAAACATGTACACATGTGTAATCATTTTTCCTCTCGTGTCTTAAAAAAGTTTTTATACTTTACAATTCCATGCTTTCGATCTATTAAGGAAACAAGCTCAAGAACCGATCATAATCGGAGTTCAGATAATTGCCCCACACTCGGGCACTGCCGTCCGAAAAATAAAACTAGAATGTATCACACTATTGAGAATCAAGGGAATAGACCTTTTAGGAGACCCTCGGATTTTAAAAGCCATGACCATACCCACTTGGGAACTGTTGTCTCAGGAAAGACTGGATAACTTGGGGAAGAAAACTAGTTGGGCTACACCTGAACTACAAGGCTACGACCAATTTAATACTATTCGGAGATCCGAAATCCGTAACAAAAATAGGCTTTCGAAAAAGACACAAAAGAAAGCAAAAATACAAAGGCCTAAAGGCTACTTTTACTTCGAGTTCGAGAAATCCCTCACTCGATTATAAAGCCCAAGGGCTACCTTGACCCGAGTTCGAGTAAATTCTCACTCGGGGACTATTTATCAAGTCCAAGGGCTACCTTATCTCGAGTTCGAGCAAGTCCTCACTCGATTATAAAGCCCAAGGGCTACCTTGACCCGATTTTGAGTAAATTCTCACTCGAGGACTATCTATCAAGCCCAAGGGCTACCTTATCTCGAGTTCGAGCAAATCCTCACTCGATTGCAAATCCCAAGCTCTACCTTAACCCGTGTTCGAGTAAATTCTTACTCGGGGACTATCTATGAAGCCCAAGGGCTACCTATCTTGAGTTCGAGCAAATCCTCACTCGATTACAAAGTCCAAGGGCTAACTTGACCCGATTTCGAGTAAATTCTCACTCGGGGACTATCTATCAAGCCCAAGGGCTACCCTATCTCGAGTTCGCGCAATTCCTCACTCGATTATAAAAATCAAGGGATACCATGACCCTAGTTCGAGTAAATTATCACTCAGGGACTATCTATCAAGCCCAAGGGATTCCTTATCTCGAGTTAGAGCAAATCCTCACTCGATTAAAAAGCCCAAGGGCCACCTTAACCAATTTTGAGTAAATTCTTACTCGGGGACTATTTATCAAGCCCAAGGGTTACCTTAACCCGAGTTCGAGTAAATTCTCACTCGGGAACTATCTATCAAGCCCAAGGTCTACCTTATCTAGAGTTCGAGCAAGTACTCACTCGACCATAAAGCCTAAGTGCTACTTTTACTTGGAGTTTAAAAGATCATTCTCACTCGACTAAAAAACCTAAGTGATACCGTATTTCGAGTTTGAGTAGGTCCTCGCTCGATTATAAAGCCCAAAGGCTACTTTGACTCAGCTTCAAATGAATCATCTTATTTTTATATCTGCATATTAATCCTAAGGACTACCGCAGCTCAAATTCGAATGATCATTCGAGGCCCATTGATTAGAAATGGTCAAGGGTAGTACTCACTATTGGTCCTCGTCGTCTCGATCTCGGACCTTACAACACAACTTTGTGATTTTATGAGGCATTTTGACCCTTGCAAAAGGGAAGAAAAGTTTTATATATGCATCAAAAGTCATATACAAGGTCAACACGGCCCGCTGGAGATTCTTTACAAAAGCCGAAACGGCCTCGACAGAAACACAATATATGAAATCCTAAAAGGCCTAATCATCTAGGGGAGACACATCTTCACCCTCGGGGCCTTCTCCACTTTCGGATCCGCTCAGGCTCTCAAAAATCATCGTCATCAGGGAAAGCTAACTCCCTGGCTTCAGCTTCGAGCTATTTAGCACTCTCGATCTCGGCTGTAAGATCGAAGCCCCGAGCATGGATCTCCTCAGAAGTCTCCCTTCGAGATTTGTATTTGGCGTGCTCGGCGACCCAATTTGCTCGAAATTGAGTAGACTCGGTGACCTTCTTTTCTCGGACCTGAGCAGCTTCGGCATCTGCCCGGTAAACAGCCACCATTGCATCAGCATTGGCCTTGGTCGTTTTGACCTCCGATTTGGCCGTTTCGAGCTCTGTGACCAGATTCTCCCGATCGAAAATTGCTGAACCCAATTGAGACTGGAACTCCTCGATTTTCTTGGCTTGCACCAAGTTTTTCTCTTTCATGATTCGGAGTTTGATTTTAGCCAAGGCCACTTGGACTCGGGCAGTCTCCTTTTCTGAGGCAAAGCGATCCATATTCTTCTTCTATTCTTCAGCCTCAGTTTGCACTGCGTCTACTTCCTCACGGAGTTTCCCGGTCACATTGAGCTTTTTTTGGACCTGCGGCTTCTTACCAGTAACTACCACACCTGAGTCAATGTCACTAACTTCAAAGATTCTTCTTACCTGCTCGGCCAGTTCGGCGTGTTCTTTCTGAGCCACTTCTAGATCAGCACGGAGGCCTTTATCTTCCCCTTCTCTTTGCTCACTGAGAAGCTTGAAGGCATCTTTTTCCTCAGTAAGCCCTCTGATCTTGGCCTCGTACCGGCTCAGCACCCCTCGGGATCGGAAGAAATCCTCATGACACCGAAGCCTACAAACATAGAAAAAGGAATTATATAAAGGGAGAAAAGTACAAGTATGAAAATTGACATCGACAAGGAAATCTAGGATTACCTGATTTAGAGCCTGTTGGGCTTCGTTGAAAAGACAGGGTGTTTCCACCTAATCCATCTTGGCTTGGTCTTCTTCTGTGACCGAGCATCGGAGATAGATAGCCATCCCTACAGGGGAAGCAATAACCCGAGCATCCTCCGCGAACGAGATAATAATTGATCGATTACGCTCGGGACTGGCACTAGGGGTCGAAAACTGATTGGTCAATTTAAAGCTCGAGGAAGCCTCACTTGAGAACTTCCTCGGAACCTCCAAGTCACTCAGATCGGTGACATCTTCCACTCCAACAAAATAACCACGGAAAGGGTATTTTTCTCCATGGACCCCTTCCCTGTGGCAAGTCTCCACCGCTTGAGCTTCGTGCATCATCGACTCAGTGAATAAAGGAAACAAGAGGGAATCTCCGATGTCTATCACCCCAAGTAAATATATAGGGGAACCGCCTTCATCTCAAGGGGCCTTGAGCATGGTTTCTACACCAACCGCCTCCTCGGTAGCCTTCTTACCTCGGAGTGAAACGTCTTCAGCTCTTTCTGGCTCGAGGACTTTAGCCGAGGCTTTCCCTTCAATATCATCGAGTCGAGGCAGAGCGGTTTCGACTCCTACCAGCTCAGTAGTTCCTCGAATCTTGGTGTCAACTCGCACACGTGACACCAGCTCGAAATATTCATCATCATCTTCTTCTTCTTCTTCATCCCTTAGCCGTTAGATCGACTCCAAAGTTAGGGGGATGATTTTCCCCTTGGGTTTTCAGGCTGCTTTCTTTTTGGGTTTCTGCCCCTCAGAGTACGAAGCCCTTTTCCTCATTCTTCTCCTTCGCCGGCTTCGAGACAGATGGTGGGGGAAGGATTTCTTCGTCCCCAAACGGGGGCCTAATCATCACATCCTTCCCTAAAGCTACAAAAGAAGAAAAATAGGTAAGCTTAGGAAAATGTTCGAGCAATGGTCAAATCATTAAGTTAGGAAGAAAAAATTTACCGTGACTACTAGCCTCTCATCGACCCTTCGACAAATCGCGCCATGCACGCTCGGCATGTGTCGACTGCGATACTAGGCTCCTGATCCAGTTATTGAGTTGGGGAACCGAACCCGGCGTCCAGGCAATGATTGCATCAAGTAAAATGCTGATAAGAAAGGGTAAAAAATGAAGACAGTAAACATAAATTAAGGACGGAATTATACTTACGATTCATATCCATTTCTCAGGAAGTGGCATACTCTCAGCTGGGATTAAGTATGAGGTCTTCACTCGAACAAATTGGCCCATCCAACCCCGGTCTTTGTCCTCGTCTATGATCGAGAAAGGTGCCCTGGTGGCCTGACATTGAAGATTTATTAGTTCCCCTAGGTAGAGTCGGGGGCTAGACAGGCGTCTGAGGTGATCGAGAGTGAAGGAAAGCCCATCGATTTTGCTTACGAAAAAATGAAGTATTATCACTATCCTCCAAAAAGAGGGGTGAATTTGACTGAGGGTCACCTAGTATTTCTTGCAGAAGTCTATGATAATTGGATCCAAGGATCCAACGTAAAAGGGTAAGTGTAAACGCTTAGGAACCCTTCCACCTGGGTGGTAATTGCTTCTTCTGGAGAAGGCACCACCACATGTTTTTACCCCAGTTGCAATCTTCTTTAACCTGGGAGAGGAGGCTATCAGTTATCGAGCATATATACCTCGATACCAGCTCGCATCTACCCAGAACCGAGGAGGTCTTTTCAATCTTGAAGTCAAAATCGATGACACACCCTCCGGGGCGTAGCGCCGCCGATGGTTCCTGGCCGGCTGGGACGAGGAAGCAGTTTCTTTTTTTGCGGAATAATTTTTGATGTTTTAGCCATTTAGTTCTTATGGGAGAAGAAGAATAGAAATTGAAAAGGAATACTTAGTACTTTGGGATAGAACAAGCGAGCAAACTCAAAGATCTAAAAATACAAAGCTTTGAAGAAAGCAAGGATTTTGAAGATTAGGGTGAAGAAAATTTGAAGTAAAGTTTGAAAAATGAAGAAGGATGGTATTTATGATTTCACAATGATGGTTCAAAGTTGGTAATGGCCGACCATCAACTGACGCGCATTAAATGCCTGGAACATTCTACCGACGAGACGTTTCAGCCACCTCTGATGCTTACATCATAATGCTTACGTCATGATATACCGAGGTGAAGATCGAGTGCTCAAATCGTTTCTTGTTATTACTCTCCAAAAAACTAGGGGACTATCTATATACGGTCGAAATTGAGCTTGCCCTTTTCGTATGATTAATCGAGACCGGGGCGGCATGCCAAGGTTCGACCCCATGTCATATCGGACCATGACACGAAGTTAGGTTGCCAAGCTCGTGACTCAGGGACAGATTGAAATCGAGATCAACCAAGATCGAGACCGAGCGGGATAAAGATCGAGTAAGATCGAGGGAAACCTGCTGAGCCAAATAACAGAAAACCAAGATATCCGCGATCAGGCGAGGATCACGGCGGAAATCTCGGCACGTATCAAGTCGAAACCGGTTAATTAGCCAATCATGAGATTTCTTACTGTATTTAGAATTGTACCATAAGTAGAACTCCATTATTATATAAAGGGGGGTCTAATCATTTGTAGGGACATCAGATTAACACTATTCAAAGCAATATACTGCATTTTTCTCTTAAAGCTTTCAATACTCTGTTGCTCAGTTCATATTTTCCAATAGCATACCAGTTTGGTCCAAGGGAGACCTAGCTTGAGGGCCAAAGCCACACGTCACATTTGATTTGTTTTATTTACAATCAATTTCTAATATCAATAGACGTATTTTCTCGTTTTGTGCCAAGTGAAATCATATATCTCTAAAATCACTTATAAATTTAATTGTTATCCGTTTTTTTTGGATAAACACTCTTGTACCAAATAACCCCTAAAAGATTAAGGAAGTACAGTGGTAATTCGCTCTTTTACATGCTCCATGGAATATCTTCTGTTTTTTGTAAATTTTCCACCACACACTTTTTTCGTCAAGGAATCCAGGGATATGTACTTATATTGTACACTTCTTTTCTAATAAACATTTCTTAGAAATTGATAAACAACTTGCATATTAAATAACTCGTAAAATCCATATATAGGACACGAGGTTCTTAGACAAAAACAGAAAGATATATTTGAGATCAACGTATGCTTCTCCAAAATTTTCATTAGCTTCACATATACATCAAATATCTAGGAGTAGTTAAGTGAGTGAGGTGGTAAGTGACGCTAGAAACTTCTTTTCCTGCTCCACTATAACAACCATACTTTGGATGCTATGTATACTCTTTATTTAATTCCTATTATGTCACATTCATATTCATATATATACACAAAAAAGATATGATAGTTGGTGGTCCCATAGGCATATACAGCGTCACTAACTTTGGATAATGTTGCTCGGAGTCAACCTCTATGACCAAAGTTGGTGGCATATATATTTTGCCCGTACATACTTAGAGGTCAATTCAATTAACAGAGAGGAAAATCCTAATTAATTAACTACAGAGTTTAAATTATATGTAATCCCTCTCGTATCAAAATCTTTTGTTATATATCAATTTAATATTGGTTTTGGGTTGCTTCTGGCTTCTGAAAACCAAGAGATTAATGGTTATTTACCACTGGTGAGCATGTTTATGTTGTTAAGTACTTGTATACGGTTAAAATCAAACACACCCGATTTTGCGGGCTCGAGCGTCTGTCTCGAAAGTAAGTCGGTATCGAAGCAAGTTCGAACTCGAAGAACACGAAAACTGAGGTATCGAGATCAGACTAAATCGACATCGAAGTAACGGAATAACGGAATATCTGCAATCGACCACCAATCTCGGCGGGAATCTCGGAATTGGCATAGCCATTAATGGTTATTAATATCAATCATGTATTTTGCTTTCGAAATTAGAGTTTTACCTTATTTAGGATTCCTCTTCTATATAAAGAGGAACCCTTTTCATTTGTAAGAGACATGAATTATAGACGCAATTATTGAGAAATACAAACACTCTGCTCTTTTACTCGCTCTTAATTCTCTACTGTTCTTATTGTCCATATTATTCTTATTATTCTTATTGCTCTTATTGTTCTTGTGGTTCTTAACGTTCGATCTCGAAACTATTCCAAGCCGAGGTCGATAACTTGCAAACGACACTGGTTTGATCTATTACAATCAATTAATTCCTTTATTTATTTAGCTATTTATCAATTGGCATTGAATTAGATCACGTATCCTTATAACTACATTACAAGTTTAATTGTTACTCGTAATTCGAGGTAAATAAAGTTTAATTGTTATTCGTATTTCGAGATAAACAGTTTGGTTCCCACCGTGGGGCTAAGGATAAGAGTGATTGTTCAGTATTAATCCTGGTATAACACACTATTTTGCACTTGTTTCTTGTCAAGAATTTTGTTTTCAGGTTAAGATCATGTCAGACTCATAAAACACAGCTACACATGACTTTAATGGTCTCAGACTCCACGAAGAAAATGAGAATGTTATCGCTCCTGGAATTGAGGAGCCACAGGCTGACCTTGGAGGAGCACCGTCCGTCAACCCGGTTGATGTCAAATCTCATGTTCCTTGAATGCGGAATTGGGCGCAGACCTCGAGGGAAGTGTACACAGAGAGGGTCGAACTGACGGTCGAGGAACGCAGGGCAAAGGAGACGAGGGTTTCAGTCTCCAAGTTATATTTGAAATGCTGCAAGCCCAACAAAATGCCACTGCTCAGTTGCAAAATCAGCACAGGGCATCGAATAGGGTGGAACAAGAGGCTACTCGTCGTACCGATCCAGTGCCTGAAAGATCATGTGATAATACTTCGACAACCGACCCTGCTATAATGAGGATACTCGAGGAGCTTACTAAGAGAATAGAATCGGGAAAAAAGAAAATCGAGGCCAGTGACAAGAAGGTGGAAACTTATAACTCTCGAATTGATCAGATACCGGGGGCACCACCGATCTTAAAGGGAATGGACTCCAAGAAGTTTGTGCAAAAACCATTCCCCCCCAAGTGTGGATCCAAAGCCCATCCCAAAGAAGTTTCGAATGCCGGATATACCTAAATACAACGGGACCTCGGACCCCAATAAGCATATTACTTCTTATACGTGCGCCATAAAAGGTAATGATTTGGAGGATGAAAAAATCGAGTATGTATTGCTAAAGAAATTCGGGGAGACCCTATCGAAGGAAGCTATAATTTGGTATCACAACTTGTCACCAAACTCTATCGATACGTTACCCATGTTGGCAGATTCGTTTGTTAAGGCACATGCTGGGGCCATAATGGCCGCAACGAGAAAATCAGACCTCTTCAAAGTGAAGCAGAGGGATAACGAGATGCTAAGAGAGTTCGTATCTCGATTCCAAATGGAACAAATGGAATTCCCACCAGTTACTGACGATTGGGCTGTCCAAGCTATCACCCAAGGATTGAACGAGCGAAGTTCGATCGCATCGCACTAATTGAAGAAGAATTTAATAGAGTACCCGACTGAGACTTGAGCAGATGTTCACTACCGATATCAATCGAAGATTAGGGTCGAGGACGACCAACTAGGAGCCCCCTCAGGTTCAGTACATCAAACCGGTCGACATGAAAAAATCAAAGAGATTTTGATAGAGAATAGAGGCCGAATAAAGATTGGTATCAGCCATATGTTTCAGATAGAAGGAATAACCATCCGGTATGCAATTCCCCCCGGAATGATCGAAGGGGTGACCGAGGGCAGAATTCTCAGGGACTAATGAGTAAACTGGTTTGGACAAATATGTAGATCCCACAGAAGCACCCCGATTATCGGAATATAATTCAGTGTCGATGCATGGGATTGTCTCGGCCATCAGAAGGATCAAAGACACTAAGTGGCCCAGACCTATACAAATCGATCCTTCTCAGAGAAATCCAAACCTAATGTGCAAGTATCATGACACACATGGACATAGGACCGAAGACTGCAGACAGTTAAGAGAGTAAGTAGCTTGATTATTCATCGAAGGCCATCTTCGAGAATTCCTCAGTGATGGAGCCAAATATCACTTTAGGGAGAGAGACGCCAACAGAAAAAATGAGCAAGAAGAACCTCAGCATGTTATCCACATGATCGTAGGCGGGGTCGACATCCCGCAAGGGCCTATATTCAAACGTACTAAAGTATCGATCACAAGAGAGAAACGGACTCGAGACTATGTGCCCGAAGGTACTCTATCGTTCAACGACGAAGAAGCAGAAGGCATCTCTCAGCCGCACAATGACGCCTTGGTGATTTCTATTTTGTTAAATAAAATTCAAGTTAAACGTGTTCTAGTGGATCCAGGTAGTTTTGCAAACATAATCAGATCGAGGGTCATAGAGCAGCTCGGCTTGCTAGAACAGATTGTACCTGCATCTCGAGTCCTAAACGGCTTCAACATGGCTAGTGAAACAACGAAGAGGGAGATAATCCTACCAGTGAACGTGGTCGGGCCATCAAAGACACAAAATTTCACGTGGTATAATGCACTGCTCGGGAGACCCTGGATCCACAACATGAGGGCAGTACCGTCGACCCTTCACCAAATGATGAAGTTCCCAATAGTGGATGGTGTGAAAACAGTTTATGGGGAACAACACGCTGCAAAGGAAATGTTTGTAGTCGACGAGGTGACGACGATATCATCACCTTCGGCCTCAGAAAAGTCGAGCACCAAAGATAAGCAAGCGGCCAAATAGCAATCACCGCTCACAGCCTCGACTGAATCGGACAAACAGGTTATCAAAGAAGAATAAGAAGATTTTTTGACTCCTCGAACTTTCGTCGTTCCCGAAGAATCAGATGCAACCAAGTCAACGATCGAGGAGCTAGAACAGGTGATACTGATTTATTACCCGAACGAAAGGTATACCTGGGAACAGGGTTAACCCCCAAGCTCAGGAAAAAACTTATTCAATTTCTTATAGATAACATGGACTGCTTTGCATGGTCCCATTTAGACATGACAGGAATCCCACCTGAGATAACGACTTGTTGAGCCTGGATCCTAAGTTCAGATTAGTAAAGAAAAAGAGAAGGCCTCAATCCGAGGTAAAGAACGCCTCCATAAAGGAGGAGGTAACCAAACAAAATAGGGTCCATTCGGGAAGTTAAATATCCTGAATGGTTAGCTAAAGTAGTCGTTGTCCCCGAAAAGGGGAACAAACTTAGAATGTGTGTAGATTATAAGGACTTGAATAAAGAATGTCCAAAGGACTCTTTTCCCTTGCCTAACATCGATCGAATGATCGATGCCACGACCGACCACGAGATACTTACCTTGCTCGACGCCTATTCTGGGTACAGTTAAATCATGATGGACCCAATAGACCAGGAACAGACTTTTTTTATCACTAAGTATGGAACTTATTGTTACAATGTAATGCCCTTCAGGCTAAAAAATGCGGGAGCTACATATCAACGCCTAGTTAACAAGATGTTCGAAACAGATAGGTAAATCAATGGAAGTTTACATTGACGATATGTTAGCTAAGTCCCTGCCCGCAGAGGGCCATTTGGCTCATTTGCAAGAGGCAATAGAAATCTTGAGGAAATACAACATGAAGCTTAACCCTGAAAAGTGTGCTTTCGAGGTCGGCTCGGGAAAGTTCCTCGGCTTCATGGTGTCAAATTATGGAATCGAGATCAACCCCGATAAGATTAAGGCCATCGAGGACATCACCATCGTGGACAACGTGAAATCCGTTCAAAGGCTAACTGGACGGATAACTTCCCTAGGCCGGTTCATTTCGAGGTCATCAGATCGAAGCCACATGTTCTTTTCCTTACTCAAAAAGAAAAACGATTTTACATGGACCCCGGAATGGCAGCAAGCACTGGAGGAATTGAAACGAACCTTTGCTCCACACTCCGAAGGCAGATGAGAAGCTATACCTATACTTGGCGGTGTCCAAGATAGCAGTAAGTGGTGTATTATTTCGAGAAGAACAAGGTACGCAATTTCCAGTTTATTACGTGAGTCGAACCTTAGGAGATGCCGAAACTAGGTATCCACACCTAGAAAAATTGGCGCTAGCACTAATAAGCACATTTAGAAAATTAAAGCCATATTTTTCAGTGTCATCCCATATGTGTAATCACCACTTATCCCCTTCGAAATGTTTTGCACAAGCCCGAATTATCGGGCCTGATTGGCCAAATGGGCTGTCGAACTTGGCGGGTACGATATCGAATATCAACCCCGAACAACCATCAAGTCTCAAATATTAGCAGACTTCGTGGCAGACTTTTCACCAACCCCCGTACCCGAAGTGGAAAAAGAGCTTCTGCTAAAATCGGGTACATCATCGGGGGTATGAACCCTTTTCATGGATGGTGCCTCGAATATGAAAGGGTCCGGGTTCGATATTGTTTTGAAACCGCCTACGGGCAATGTTATTAGACAATCAGTTAAGACTTCCAAACTGACTAACAACGATGCCGAGTATGAGTCTATGATTGCAGGTCTCGAACTAGCTAAAAGCTTGGGAGCGAAAGTCATTGAAGATAAATGTGACTCTCCACTGGTAGTTAACCAGGTAAACGGAACCTTCGAGGTTCGAGATGACATGATGTAGAGGTACTTCGACAAATTTCAGGTCACCCTGCACCGCTCCAAAGAGTGGACTCTACAACATGTACCTCGAGAACAAAATACCGAAGCCGATGCACTTGCCAATCTAGGGTCATCGGTCGACGAAGATGAGATCAACTCGGGGACTGTCATCCAACTCTCGAAATCTGTAATCAAGGAAGGGCATGCTGAAGTTAATTCTACAAGATTAACTTGGGACTGGAGAAACAAATACATCGAATACTTAAGGAACGGGAATCTACCATCGTATCCCAAAGAATCAAGGACCTTACGGACTAAAGTCGCTCGATTCATATTAGACGAAGACGGAATGTATACAGGAGAATGTTCTATGGTCCATTAGCGGTATGCTTGGGACCAGGATATACTGATTATGTTTTGCGGGAAATCCACTAAGGCACTTGTGGAAACCATTTCGACACCGAGTCACTAGTTCAAAAGGTCATCAGAGCGGGATACTATTGGGATAGTATGGAAAAAGACTCTAAGGAGTTTGTTCGAAGATGCGACAAATGTCAAAGATTCGCACCGATGATCCACCAGCCCAGTGAACAACTTCACTCGGTCCTATTCCCAAGGCCATTCATGAAATGGGGAATGGACATTGTCGGTCCTCTACCATCGGCCCTAGGTAAGGATAAGTTCATATTATTTATGACTGACTATTTCTCTAAATGGGTTGAAGCACATGACTTTGAAAAAGTAAGGGAAAGGGAAGTGATCGATTTCATATGGTATCACATCGCATGCCGATTTGGGATACCAGCGGAAATAGTGTGTGATAATGGCAAACAATTCATCGGTAGTAAAGTAACGAATTTCCTCGAAGACCACAAAATAAAGAGGATACTATCGACGCCGTATCTCCCTAGTAGGAATGGACATGCCGAATCTACGAATAAGACTATCATCCAAAACTTGAAAGAAAAGGCTAAACGAATCCAAAGGGAAGTGGAGAGACAAATTTCCCGAGGTTCTACGGGAATATCGGACTACATCGAAGTCCAGTACCGGAGCAACTCCGTTTCTTTAGTATATGGCTCCGAGGCCTTGATACCGGTCGAAGTCGGGGAGCCCAGCGCCAGGTTTCGACATGCAATGGAGGAATCGAACCACGATTCCATGAATACTTGTCCTGAGTTGTTATATGAAAGAAGAGGAGCGGCGCTCGTTCGAATGGCCGCACAAAAGCAACGAATCGAGAGATATTACAATAGAAGAACAAATCTTCGACACTTCAAAGTCGGGGACTTAGTCTTAATAAAAGTCACCATCAATACTCGAGACCCTAATGAAGGGAAACTCGATCCTAACTGGGAAGGACCCTATTAAATCCTCGACATGGTCGGGAAAGGATCTTACAAGCTCAGAATAATGAATGGCGAACCATTATCGAATAACTGGAACATATCACTCCTCAAGCGGTACTATTGCTAAGGTATGACTTTCTTTTTTCTTTCATTTACTTAAATATTTGAAACTAACTTATTGCAGGAATCCGATCCAAGAAATCGAGATCTCAGGTTTTAAAGTACGCGTTGCACTCTTTTTCCCTTACACCGGTTTTTATCCGTAATGGGTTTTTCCGATGAGGTTTTTGACGAGGCAACAACTATGTGCTACCTGAGAATAATTCAACAATATCCAAGGCTTCTTTGCAATCAACCTCGAATACTGAGTTACATCATCCTCGAATGTTATGTAAATGGGCCTCGATAGGAAAAAAATTGTAATGGGCCAAATGGTCGGATAAACCATGTCCACATAGATTATCCGAGTCCCGACAACAAAACATGTACGCATGTATAAATGATACAAAGAAGTGTCCTCTTTCTCAAATATCTCATGTTTGAAGTAAGTTTCCTACTATATGAGTCATACGCTTCTGATATATTGTGCAAGAATAACACTTGTGAAAAATGGCTCAAGGGACAAGTACAAGCATACACCAACACTCGGGGACTGCGCACTCGAGCTATTTAAGTTCGAAATCATAAAGACCTCAAAGAGGCACCCCTCGATATATATGCCAAGGACATCACACTCGGGGACTAAAATTTCAAACAAGTTCGAAATGTTATCGAGAAACAAGTCCAAGAGACATATCCGAAGTCTACGACCATATTAAAGACTACGGTCACATGAAAGGCTACCGCCGAAATAATGCGGCTCAGAGATGTCCTACTTCTCCCATAAACTAAAGGCCTTCAAATACTTTGAAAAATCGGTTAAATAAGGCTACCCTGGGCAAAGCAAATAAAAAAGGGCTTCGATAAAATTAGCCCTCAAATAATTTAAAGGCTTCGATAATATCATCCTTCGAAAAAACCTCAAGAGGTATCAAATTATCTTAACACAAACGAGTTAAGAGAAAATAAGGTTCCGATTATTGGGCCCTCGAAAAACCCATTGGGTACAAAAAACACTTGCTAAGGCATAAAGAGATTTTCACTAAGTCTTTTAGCCGAAAAGGGAAAAATGATAGTCGTTGTTAGAGACCGAATTGGCACAACTTAAAGAGACTAAGGGCCGATCTAAAGAGACTAAGGGCCAATATAAAGAGCCTAAGGGCTGATCTAATAAGCCTAAGGGACAATACAATTAGAGTTCGAGACCTCCCTCTCATTCGATTAGAACCCAAGGGTTCAGGTATTCCGAGCTCAAACAAATGTTAACTACAACTCGAAGATTCACCTAAAGGGTATATAGCGGTGAGCTCGAAATACTTAACAATCGTTTGATGAAAACCTAAGGGATCATTTTATCCTAAAACTCAAGATTCATTCGAACTTGGTTATTAAAGATAACTCGTCAGTTAGTTCGATCGAGCCGTCCCCAAAACACGGTCTCGAATGAGTTTTGAACTCAGGGACTTCCCTTCGTGAAAATGAAAAGCTTAAGGGTTCACTCCAATCACGAGTTGAACTGCAACAATAAAAATTTCCAATGAAAGAAAATAAACATATGAAGGCATACAAGAAAATCTTTCTATTACATATCGAATAGGCTATACAAAATGTTGGCCAAGGCCTTACACAAAAAAGATAAAAAAGAGAAAAGGAAAAAATCCTAAGGACCTAGTCTACCCCGGGAGCCACGTCCTCGGGAACCACCTCTTCAGGAGCCGCTTCTTCAACGACCTAATCATCTCCCTCTCCGCTCTCGGACCCGCTGGCTGATTCCTCTTCATCGGAAAGCAAGGCTACGGCCTCGGCTTCCAAAACTTTGGCGTCTTCAATATAAGCCGAGAGGTCGAAGCCACGGGCATGTATTTCTTCGAGAGTCTCTCTCCGAGACTGCGTCCTAGCATGGTCAACTGTGCACGACAATCTAATCTTAGCTGCAGCAGAGATCTCCTATGCCCGAAGATTGGCAGCCTCGGCATCGGTAAGAGGTCAAAAGTGCCTCTACCTCATGCTTAGCCTTAGAAAGCTTGGCGGCTAGCTTAGCCTCGAGATCCTCAACCTTCCGAGCTCGGGCCGAGTTCTCCTCCTTCACAGATTGAAGCTGGCTTTCGACTGATGCCAGTTGGGCCCGAAGTGTGTCCTTCTCCGAGGTAAGACGCTCCATATGCTGTCTCCACTCTAGGGTTTCAGTCTCCTTCATCTTAGACTCCTCTTTAAGCTGCGACACAAGCTCGCACTTTTGCTGGACCTGCTAAAACGAATAGTTAATTGCCAAATTTGAGCTAAAACTTAGCAAACTATCAAAAAAGCACGTTACCTTTCCGATGAGTTCGGTCTGATCTTGGTGACCCCTTGTAAGTTCAACTCGAAGGGCCATAATCTCCTCTTCCTTCTGAACGTAGAGGAGTTTGAGGCTATTCCTATCCTCTACGAGCTTCTTGAGATCGGTCTCTTACAAAGATAGCTCGGCCTTGGATTTTGAAGATGCTTCTCGGCGAAGCACCATGGCCTATATACAAAGAAGAGAGTCAGAATTGAAGAAACATGAATTAAGCACAAGCTTACATACGAAGAAATGGAACTTACCTGCTTCAAAAGTCGCTGAGCCTCTTCGAAAAAACTGAGGCATCTGGATCGAGACCATCGTCAACCCCAACGAAGCATTCTCAGAATATATCATTCCATTCATGGATCGGCCCCACGTCGGGAGTTCTCATATCCCGAGGATCTGAGAATTGCCCTTTAGAGAACGTGGGACCGGGCGGCGAATCATCTATATTAATTGCCCCAAGCGAATCGCTCGGGGAATTCTCTTATCTTTGAAGGGCCTCGGAGCTAGACCCTTCAGGCACACCCGCCGGTTGCTCATCGCAGCGGGGTTCATTTCTATCACCCGATGGCTCAGGGACTTTGCTCGGACTTCCCTCCGAAATTTCCTCGATTCGAGATTGAACAACCTTGACCGTCACCGGATCAATGACCTCAGAAGCCTCAGTGCTTCCCCTATGCCGAGCTATCAACAAGCTGTCGTCATCCTATGATGCCTCGTCCTCCTCCCGAAGTCGTTGAGCCACATCAGCAGGTAAGGCAGCGGGGTAGATCTTTGATTTCTGGGCCCTGCTCTTCCCGGGCTTCGTGGTGCCGAGAGATGAGGCCCTTCGCCTTTTCCTCTCTTTTGTTGGCTGCGGAACCTCCTCTTCCCCAGGCGGAGGAGGACTCATAGACACATTCTTGCCAAGACCTATACACAAAGAAACCAAGTGAATAAGTATTACATTGCAAGGAAAACTTCGATGTAAAAGAAAAGGAACTCACCGTGATTTTTGGCTTCCCATCGGCCTTTGGCTAAATTGCGCCAGCTACGTTCGGCGTAAGTAGAGGTGGAGGCCAACTGCCACACCCAGCCTTCGAGATCGGGAATTTCACCGGGAAACCAAAGAGAAGCTACATCATGAGAAAAATACATGAGTCAGCAAAGGAATAGAGAGAGTAAAACAGTAAAATACCCGAACCTAAGTCGCACTTACGTTTCATGTTCCATTCCTCAGGGAATGGCATTTTCTCGACCGGAATCAGACCGGAGGTCTTGATTCGGACGAATCGGCCCATCCAACCTCGGTCTTTTCCTTCATCAATACTTGAGAAAACCGTCCTCGTAGCTTGACGGTGCAGCTTTACTAACCCACCTCGATAAAGGCATGGGCTATAGAGTCTTATCAGATGATCGAGGGTAAAGGCCATTCCCTCGACCTTGCTTGAAAAGAACCTGATCAGGTTGACAATGCGCCAGAATAAGGGATAGATTTGACCGAGGTTTACTCGGTACTAGAGGCAGAAGTCGAGTATGACGGGTCCACAGGCCCAAACCTAGAGTAAAAAGGTAGTTATATACACTAAGGTACCCTTTCACATAACTGGTGATATCTTCCTCTGGGGAAGGAACCACCACTTCCATATTTTCCCAACCACAGTCCTCCTTCACCCTCTCGAGGTCACCTTCCGATATTGAGCAGATGTATCGGGACATGGGTTCACAGCGATCTAGGACTGAGGAGGGCCTCTCGACTTTGAATTCGCGAGTTAAGTCAATTGGCCCTAGGACACATTCCTCAATACGAGGTTCCACAGGTGTCTTATCGCCGGCCGGCCGGGAAGAAGAATATGAAGCTTTCTCTTTTTGCGGCACAGTCTTGGAAGTCTTCGCCATTTGTATATTTGTAGAAGGTGGAAGAACAGTATGAGCTTAGTGGTTCCGGTTGAAACAACGGTGGCGTAATAAGCAGCGTTGAGAGAAAGATAAGAAGAATTGAGAACTCAAGAGTTTATGATCAAAGCAAAGTAAAGTTTGAATCAACTAAAGAGGTGGTATTTATAGGTTTAAGACGACGGTTCGGTATCACTAGTGGCCGACCGACGCCTGACATGCATTGATGATTTTTTGGGAACTGAACCGACGGGATGTTTCGGTCACACCAATCACTTACGTCATGGAGACGACGTCATGACCGAGGTATCGAGGAATCTAGGCTCAAATTGTTTCTTATCATTTCATTCTAAGAAACGCGGGGACTATTTGTATACAGTTAAAATCAACCACACCTGGTTTTACGGGTTCGATAGTCTGCCTCGAAAGTAAGTCCGTACCGAAGCAAGTTCGAACTCGAAGAACACGAAAACTGAGGGATCGAGATCAGGCTAAATCGACATCAAAGTAACGGAATAACGGGATATCCGCAATCGACATCAATCTCGACGGGAATCACGAAATTGACAGAAAACTTAACGGTTATTAATATCAATCATGTATTTTGCTTCCGAAATTAGTGTTTTACCTTATTTAGGATTCCTCTATTATATAAAGAGAAATCATGTTCATTTGTAAGAGACATGAATCATAGACGCAATTACTGAGAAATACAAACACTCTGCTCTTTTACTCGCTCTTAATTTTCTACTGTTCTTATTGTCCATATTATTCTTATTGTTCTTATTGTTCTTGTGGTTCTTAACGTACGATCTCGAAATATTCCAAGCCGAGGTCGATAACTTGCAAACGACACTGGTTTGATCTATTACAATCATTTAATTTTTTTTATTTATTTAGTTATTTATCAATTGACATTTAATTAGTTCATGTAACATTTTAAACATATTATAAGTTTAATTATTACTCGTATTTTGAGGTAAACAAAATTTAATTATTACTCGTATTTCGAGGTAAACAGTACCATAGCCTGATCCATATCGAGTCCTGCCTATGCTGCCTGTATAACTATTATTGGCCGTATGATGCAAAAGTTTTGTTAAAGGAATGTTTGGTGTGAAGTAAAATCTTTTTCTATAGATCTTCGAAAAGATTTCGTAAAAATTTTGAATAGTAAAGGCTGGTAATAATGTCTACATGTTAATGGAAACAATTTAAATAAAGTAAGATCAGTTCAATTAGTTGCAGAAGAAAATGCCTAATTTCGACGACCAGGAATGTAACGCCGCAAGTTATTTTTCTTATTTGGTGTAACATACATTCTTCTACGGTAGACAAATATTTTAAGGCATACAAACACTACTGTCAAAGATTCTACTCTATTGATATTATTGACAGAGCATTTTCTTGTTGACTTCTACTTTTGAAATCAATACGAATTAATGTTGGTTTTACCGTTACCAAATACTGCGATTAGGATGGGAAAAGGACGAAAGATCTAATACCCAGCTGCAGTCTTGGTTTACTTTCTCCAATATCTTGATGTGTTACCTTCTTTGATCTAGTTAATGGACTATTAGAGCTTTGTGGTGACTCTTAATTACCTCATTCCATCTCTTTGATTCTCATGGACTTTAACTTCAGTACAGTCGACCTTTTCTATAACAATCTTGTTTATTCTGATATTTTTTGACTTTTATAATAATAATTGTTATACACCTATAAGAACATTTGATAAAAGATATGCATATTCCACTAGTTAAATATTGAAAAAAACTAATACATTATTAATAAATTGATAACTAAACGTATAAAGATTTAAACTCTAAGACAAACATTTTAAAGTTACCTAAAAAAAGATTTATGGAAGAACATTGTAGTTTCTTTTTAAAAGCAAATATACCAGTAGGGAGGCTGCCTAGTCGCTAATATATAAATAAAATCCCAAGATGGGTCCAAAGCTTACAAGATGTCCAAACCAAAATAGAAGTTGCATGAAGCTACTAGCTACTAAAAGGATAGAAAAGCTAAAATCTAATGAACTAGCTATTACAAAATAATAAGCTGAGTGCTTCCTTCTCCTGTCAGTGTATGTGAATCCGATTGCCAGTGAAAAATACCAAGCAACACCTATCAAGCTCTCACCAGGCGCCAGGGTATACTATCCATAGGCTAAAATGAATTCCAAACATCTCCACCACAGAGTTGAAGCTAACATAGTCTTCCAAGTGTAGCTACTATATGATCTCCATATGCAGTGAACTGAGTGCGTCCAAGTATTAATCATGTGCTCACTCATCTAACTTAACATGTAGAAGAGCCTGACTTTAGGTAGGCTTTGCAAGGCAAAAGCCAGGCTTGACTTGGCTTTAGGCAAGCTTTGCAAGGCTAAAGCCATGCTTGAGCTGGCTTTAAGCAGGCTTTGCAAGGCAAAAGCCAGGCTTGAGCTGGCTTTAGGCAGGCTTTGAAAGGCAAAATCCAGGCGTGAGCTTGCTTTAGGCGGGCTTTGCAAAGAAAAAGCCAGGCATGAGCTGGCTTTAAGCAGGCTTTGCAAGGCAAAAGCCAGGCTTCGTAACTGTGCTTTTTTTTGTTCTTGTAAGCTCAGATCTTTCCATGCTAGAAACTTTAGTATAGACATCATTATAAACACTACTAACCATCCTCAGATTGAGCATGAAAGCATTCTAATACCACTGAGAAATGATTCAACAATCTCCAGAAATACCACATGACAGGTTCAACGTTTTCCTTAGTATTTGGCCATATCAAACTCAGGATAAATTGTACCATCCAACACCTGCTTATCGCATTGTTCCTGCACTATAAAAGCACCCCCACAATGAGCATGTGAACATTCTAATACACTAGAAAGTACCTTGATAACATACAAAATGAGACAACAAAACATGCAGGTTCGTGCAGAGTCCAATCCTGTGAAGCCATTAGTCTGGGGTTCTTCTCTTTGCTATCCTAACCCTAAGTTTAGGTGTTGAGATTTGTCTAGATTGATCAACCTTCTCCCTGCACTAGGCAGTTAAGAGAACGAATGAAACTCAGATGTACCTGCAAAAGAAAACATAATATTAGTTATAAAATCTACCACTGAGTTTCCTTCTCTGAACACATGTTGAAAGATCACATTGAAGTTGCCCTTCATCTCTATAATTTTCTTCACATCATTTGCAATTACCCAATGAGGATCCCATTCCCCTTCTATCACTTTCTTCATCACCAATGAATTAGTCTCCAATATGAGAGGGTGAAGATCATGCTCTACACAGTATTCCAATCCTTGAAGAATAGCCTTAGCTTCAGCCACCACATTAGTTGTCACCCCCAGGTCTAGTGCCCTTGCATACACCACATCACCTTCATTATTCCTCACACAAAATCCTAAGGAGCTAGGACCAGGATTTCCTTTTGAGGCTCCATCAGTATTGCATTTGTACCAACCATTAAAATGAAGCTGCCATGTTACTCTTGTAGTGATCAATATAGGTTTATATCCTTCAAAATATTGAATTATGTCTAGCCATAACAATGGAATATTAGGCATCCAAGCACCTTTCCAGTTGATGCAATGTCCTATTGATCTCATGATTCACCCTATTTGTGGACACTGAACCCCCATGTTTACCTGCATTTCTTCTCTTCCAAAGTTCCCAAGTGATGATAGCTGGTACTGCTTGAAACAATGGCTTTAAATTTGGACAACATTGATCATACCATCAATGCCTTATAACCTGCTTCAATTGAATCAATGGCACAGTAATTCCAGTAGCCCCCATGAACAAGTTCCATACTTTAGAGGCAGTAGGACTAGTGACAAATATATGCTAAATAGATTCCTCTTGGGGCTGCAGACAACACCAACACCTAGACATCACCATTTTCCCTTGCCTCCTCCACATGTCATCAATGGCTATTTTCTGCCTCCACAATCTCCACAAGAAGAAGGATATCTTGAATGGTAAGCCTTTAATCCACATTAACTTGAATTCCTGATTAGGATCATCCATATGCCTTAATATTTTCCAAGCACTGATAACACTGAACTTGCCTGAAGGAGTTGGAATCCTGTATGGCCTATCCCAATATCCCTCACTGCCTTCATAATGCACATTTAGCCTTATATATTCTGCAATTTCCTCATTGAAAGTTTGATCTAGCAGCTGTTCATCCCATGTTTCACCTTGCTGCAATTCTGCCACGTTTTGAAGATCATTGATTGGAAAGTCTTCAGGTAATACGTGATAAAGTGCACCCAATCCAGTCCGATTTTCATGCCAAATATTAGTTGTTCCACTCTTCAATTCCCATAGGATCTCACGTTCTACTTCTTCCCTAGCATTCAACATTTGTCTTCAAACATGAGACCCCCTTCTAAACTGCACCGTCGTTGGTATCTCCTTCTTGCAATACTTATTCCACATGAAATTAGACCACAAATATTTTGTGGTCCTAAACCTCCACCATAGTTTAGCAAACAGTGACCTTGACACATCATGGAAGGACCTAAAACCTAGGCCCCCTTCTTCTTTAAGAAGGCAAAGATTTTTCCATGAAGCCCAATGTCTGCTTCTCCCTTCTTCCTTTGTGCTCCGAAAGAACCTAAAAAAAATCTTATGAAGATGCTCCAGGACATATTTTGGTGGATCAAGGACTGATAACATGTGCACTGGCATGCTTTGCAACACACTAGAAATGAGTGTTGCCTTTCCTTCAAATGAGCAACTTTCCTTTCCATTAATGCAATTTAGCCTTTACTTTCTTGATAAGAACCTCATAATAGTCCTTCCTCCTTCTAGTGTAAAAAATAGGACACCCTAGATATTGAAGGGGAATTTACCTCTTGCAAATCCTATAAGAGCTCCAATTGCCTGAAACAATCCATTAGCAGTCTTGAATACATGTAGTATGAACTCTTATCTTTGTTGATCCTCTGGCCTGATGTCTTCTCATAGTTCCCCAACTTTTCTATAATCTTGCTCAAGGATGGAGGATGAGCAGAAGCATAGATTATAGTATCATCAGCATATGCCAAGTGGTTTAAAGGATCAGACCACTTAGGCATTCCAAATCCCACAAATGACTTGTCTTCAAAGAGCTTATTCAAAGACCTGGAAAGTAAGAACATTGTAATTGTAGCTTGTTTCATAGATTTTATTCTCTTAATAGTGATATAACGTTTGAATTTTCGAAGATCCATGTCTAAATTTTCAACAAAAAGGTATCCAATAGATTTTCCGTTGAAGACAATCTAAAGCTTAATAGTTAAATGTTTTATCTAAATATTTTTTGGCATTTGTCAAATAGAAAAGATATCATGTGCAAATTTTCAAATCTTATATCTTATGCAAGATATAAACTTTATTTAATGGAAACGTTTGTGTGCATAATTTTAGAATTAATATTAGTAATCATAAAGATTCTATATGGCTCCAAAATTTGATCACGCCCAACTATGCCTCCGAAGAGGTCTAGCGATCATTGCAAATATAATTCGGTTTACAATTCCGGAGTCGAATACCACAGAAAATTAACCTACTAATCACAACTACTAATTTCGCGATAATTCAAGTAATCAACCTTCAGAAATAGTAGATAATGATTTGAGTGTTTACTAACTAAGGCAAGGTAATTAAAAAGCTGTAATTTTAATACTAACAAGGCAAATATTGTAGACAAGATTGGAAAGGTCTAGGGTAACGATTTCCCCTCTCGTCGGAATCCTCACGCCACGTCTAATATAAACTTGCCTAGATATTCTCTACCTATTGTGAGCACTTTAGGTGTCGTAATTCTCTTCCGAGCAAATACAACAATTTACTAGACGTATTCTTCCAAACTATGCTAGCTGGCACTAGCTTACCGCTCACTAAGATCATACCAAGGTTTTGTTATTCCTTATCCCAGCTTTAAACCCTCCGTATTAATTTATCATATCTGTTAGGAGTGATGTTGGTCAACAACAACCTAAATGTGTACCCCTTTCCAAGCAATACACACTAAATAGGCATAGTCAATTGAGATCTCTTCAATCAACCAAACTAATCATATAGTTGTACAAGTAGAGAAAAATCAAAGGCAAATCTATATTAAATGTAGTAGAAAGTCATTCTCCAATAGGTTCCATAAAACCCTAGATTAGAAAGTTTAGCTACTCATAACCATACTAACAATCATGATAATAATTTAAATCATTAAAATACAGATTAAGGAAGAATGGAAGAGCAAAACTCTTGTGATTCAGTGCTTCTAAGTGTTCTCGTAGCCTTTTTCCTCTCCAATAATGTCTAACCCCTAAGAAATAGGTTTAGAACCCCTTTTATACATGTTTGGGGCGTGTAGGGTCGAAACTACCAAGTCCGAGCCGAATTAGGACGAAATCCCCCATTAGCCATCTCCCTTGGCGCCTGGCGCCAACCAGGACACCGAAATTTTCCATTATTCTGTCTTTGGTGTTTTGGTTGATGCCTGGCACCAACCTGGGCACCAAACTCATACACCCTCTAAATTCTTCTGTTTTTACTTCACTTTGCATGCAAGCTTGTCAAATCACTTCAAATTGACTCCTACACATATAAACACCATTATTAAGCTCGACTCACAAATATTTACACCAAAGTTAACAAGATTGAGGTATAATGCAAGGATTGCATGCGAAAACATGAATTTTTAGCCTAACATCACTGTTATAGAGGGGTAATTTTACAAAGAACGCTTTGTTATAAATATGGATGTTGCTATTATAAGTAAAAAGCTGTTATAGGGAGGTAAAATATAGTATAAAATCAGTTCTAAGGAAAACTTGGGTTTTATAATGAATGACTTCCATATAGAGATGTTGTTATAGAGAGGTCTGACTGTATAACAAGACTATTGGAGATAGTAGTGCAATTACCTAGTTAACCAGTCTAGTTGGTTAAACTAACTCTAGTCAGTTTAATTATCGATGATTTTAAGTTGTTAACATGTCGTTAAGATTCCCTTACTTGTATTCCTTGTTATTCACCCCCTAACTCCTTGAAATATATTGGGCAAGTTGCCCAAATACAAGAAGATCAGTCATTTAAAGTCATTTGGACGGAACTCATTAATTTCTTGGAAATCGAAGAAGCAAAATGCGCAGTCTCAAGATACAACATGAAGGCGACGATAATTGAATATGAAGATTTCCCAGAAGCTGAGTTAACAGTGCATATACTGCAGTCTCAAGATACAATAGTGAAGAATTTACCAAGGTTTGACTTTTATCTAAACTGTCTCAGATTGATATTTTAATGATTCTAATAGGTCCGTATGGTGATTTTGAAAATAGGGGTGTGTCCGGATTTGGATATTGAGGATCCTAGGTTGATTTGACTCTCTATGGCGAAAGTTAGAAATTTGAAGGTTTAGAAATCTCCGAAATTTGACCGAGAGCTGACTTTGTGGTTATCGGGTTCGGATTTTTGTTACGGTACTTGAAAGAGGTCTGTTTTGTCATTTGGAGCTTGTGTGCAAATTTTGATTTCACTCTGAGTTGATTTGATAGGATTCAGACGCGTTCGACGAAGTTTGACGATTTGAAGTTAAGAGAATGATCTTGATTTTCGATTCTTGGTTTTAAAGTTATTTGTTATGTTTTTAGATTTTGGATAAGTTTGGATTAGGTATATGGACTTGTTGGTATAATTGGACGGGGTCCCGAGGGGCTCGGGTGAGTTTTGGGCTGGTTTTGGATAATTTTTAGGCCCTTTTTAATTGCTAGTTTTTAGCTATAGGTATGTACATCACGATCGTGGAGTTCTGGGCCGTGTTAGCGAAGAGTAAAATGTTGTTCTGTAATTGTGAATCGCTTTCACAGAGGGACAGATCGCTATCACGAAGAAGAAATTATATTGTGACTAGGCTGATTTCAAAAGCTTATATCTTGCTATCTATAAAGAAATTTAAGGTGATCTAAAAATAAAGGTTATATTCCTTTGTATATAGTTTTCAGAAAGTGAAACTATTTGTTATTTGGAGGCCTATACAAAAAGTTAAGGCCATTATACTATAGGCTATCTTCAAAGAGTTATGAAAGTTCTAGTGAAGTTTGTTCATCGTGATCGCGGGCTTCACGGTTGCGATCGCGAAGGGAAAAATTGTGTTGAACATTTTTGGAATAGAGATCGCGAGGTTGGTGACCGCAATCGCGAAGAAGGAGGCCCGACAGTGACTTTAACATCCAATTTCGAGATTTTTTGCTCATATTCTTTACTTTTTGAGTTCTTGGAGCACAAGTAAGGCGATTTTGGAGGAGATAAATACCCAAATCATGAAGGTAAGTATTTTTGTCTTTATTTTGATTATATATTTTGTTTTCCATGAATTATTATCCTAAATTAAGGGTTTGAAGAAAAAAATTGGGGGTTTTGGTTTGAACTTAAGAGAATGAATTTTGAGATTTTGAACATGAAATTGAGGCTGGATTTGGAAACCAATTATATATTTGAACTCGTATTCGAATGTCGAAATTTGTGAATTTTATCATATTCTAGGTCTGCGGACCTGGGTTTGACTTTTTGATTGTCTTTGAATATTTAATTAAATATTCGACCTTTATCATTTGGGTTTGATTCCTATGGCATTATTTGATATTATTGAATTATTTTTGGCAACATTCGCACCGTTCAGAGGTCGATTCGTGCGAGAAGGTATTTTTAAAGTATTGTTTTGGCTTGTTTGAGATAAGTATCTTACCTAACTTTGTGTGAGGGACTAACACTTAGGATTCAGCCTTAATTATTTATTCGTGTAAGTGGAAAGAGACGTGTACAAAAGGTGACGGGTGTGTACACAGTTGCTATGCAGGGATTATGACCAGATTGTATGTAGGCTATTAATATGCCTTAGTTTGATAATGTAACTTGTACAAAACATGCTTAAACCACTTTGTGAGTACGTGATAATGATTGATATATCTGACTTAGCCGCATTCATGCTTAATTTGTTGAACACCCCCTGCACATTTATGTGGTTGTCATGTCTTTGTTGATAAGTTGTGAGCTTCTAACTTGATGAAACTTTGGTGTTGTTATTTTATGACATTGTGGCACATGTGGACGTGTTGTGTTAATTTATTGTTGTTGTGCGGAGTATAAGGGTTGCATTTCACTATTGATGTTGTGTGGAGCGATACATGTGGCTATTGTGATATTGTCAGAGGGGAGCGATAGGGGTTGCTATTATAACATTGTCAAGACGGAGAGATACGAGTAGCTATTTTTATATTGTCAGGGTGGAGCGATACATGTGGCTATTGTGATATTGTCAAGGCAGATCAATACAAGTGGCTATTATAATATTGTCAGGGCGGAGTGATACGAGTGACTATTATGATATTGTCAGGACAGAGGGATACGAGTGGTTATTGTGATATTGTCAGGGCATAGTGATATGGATAGCTATTGTGATACTATCAGGGCAGAGTTATACAAGTGGCTATTGTGATATTGTCAAGGCAAAGTGATACAGGTGGCTATTGTGATATCGTTAGGGCGAAGTGATATTGGTGGCTATTGTTGTGATAAAAATATGGGCACGAGGTGCTATTAGTGTATGATTCTATGAGATGACTTGTCATTGAAACTGGCATGTACTTGCATTGACTTGTTATTATTGGTTCTGATAAAATTACTATTATTACTTTTCTGCTATACTTTGTGTTTCCTGGCTTTGATTTATTGCACATGTTATTTGACTAGTGAGTTTCACATGACTTGAACCTCGTCACAACTTCACCAAGGTTAGTCTTGATAATTACTGGGTACTGACTGTGGTGTACTCATACTACATCTCTGCACCTTGCGTGCAGATTCTAGAGCTGAGTGGCTGTGAAGATGGAGCTTTGCATTTGAGACGTACAAGCGTACCCGAGTCATGCTACCTTTTGTTCATGGTAGCTTAGGATTTCATTTCTGTTTATGTAACTTTCAATCATATATCGTATTTGTTTCTCATATCAGTTTCTTAAATTTAAGTCACAGTGGCTCATGACTTGTACTACCAAGGGGTAGTTGTATTAATATCTTTTGTAGTATTATTTATAAATTTGATGATTTTTCCTTGTAGTGGTAGCTTATATATTTTGGCTTACCTAACAGGTTGGGTTATGAGCCATTACGATATTTTGTGGGACTTTAAGTCATGACAAGTTGGTATTAGAGCTCTAGGTTCATAGGTTCTACGAGCAATGAGAAAGTGTATAGTAGAGTCTTGCAGATCGATATGATGGTGTCCATACCTATGTTCTACATGCTATAGGGCATCTAGTAAACTTCACATCTTTCTCTCCTTATCATGCGACCTAGTTTCAGCTTGAAGCCTGTATCTTCAATTTTCTTCCATTCACTCGTACGTGAGGTTGCACACTCGGTATCTGCGATGTGCTAATGACTTGTGATATTGTGGACGAACGACGAAGGAAGGGTGTTGTGGGTTACAAATGATGTTTTCTGTGGCATCGAGCCAAGTGGGGGAGTCTGCTACTGACGATCGGATTGCATGGTCATGTGTTATATCAATATCTGAACTAAGGGACGCTTGTGGATTAGCTATTATTTGAGAAAGATTTCATCGAGGAAGATTTCACGAAAGGGATTGGTTGGATATATAATGTACTATGCCTTGACCACATGATCATGATCGCTACGTTTGACTTAGCCATAGATATGCTTTATTTGTTGAACAACCCTGCACTTTTATGCTATTGTCATGTCCTTGTGCACTTTGTTGATAAGTTGTGAGCTTATATCTTGACGAAAATTTGGTATTATTATTTTGTGATATTGTAGCACATGTGGACATATTATGTGGATTGATTGTTGTTATGAGGAGTATAAGGGTAGCATTTCACTGTTGGTGTTATGTGGAACGATACTTGTAGCTATTGTGATATTATCTGGGAGGAGCGATACGGGTGGCTATTGTGATATTGTCAAGATAGAGCGATAGGGAGGCTATTGTGATATTGTCAGGATGGAGTGATACGGGTGGCTAATGTCATATTGTCAGCGCGCAGTGATACGTGTGGCTATTGTTTTTTTATCAAGGCTGAGTGATACGGGTGGCTATTGTTCTTGTGATAAGAATGTGGACATGAGGTGCTATTTGTGTGTGTTTCTCTATGACAACTTGTCATTGAAACTGGGACTTTACTTACATTGAATTTTTATTACTGGTTCTGATGAAATTACTGTTATTACTTTTCTTCTATACTTTCTGTTGCGTCTTTCATTTATTGCACAGGTTATTTGACTAGTGATTTTCACATGACTTGAACATCGTCACTACTTAATAGAGGCTAATCTTGACACTTATGTTACGCCCCTCAATATTACATCAATATTACGTCCTGCAGTATTATATTACGATGATTTTACGCTTTGTAGTATTAAATTACGACGATGTCGCACCCTGTAGTGTTGTACGTTGAATTTGTCGTAAGGTAATTGACATCAGTCCAAGGAAATTAATTGGAGATTATAAGGATTTTGCTATTTTACAAATGATGAGTAACTTCGTGAAGGTGAAAGGGGAAGCAAGTCAAAGAAAATGAATTTTCATCCAAGTTTGGCATGTGGGAATAAAATATGGGTCGAGCGTTAATACCTGATATTTACGGACTAGTACCATATGACCATGATATTGGGATATATAAAGTGCATTAAAAATATGTATATTTTAAAGTAATTTAAGATAATTCCTAATTATGCGGGTAATTGGTTAATTATCGGGTAACAGAACATTACCTAGGTAATTATTAAAATGTGGCAGGAAAGAAGCTATACAAACATATGACTCAGTAGTCATATAAGCTTAGTGGCTATTTAAAGAAAGTAAGTCATCAACGTGTTAAACCCTAAAGGTTTATAAAGTTTGGTCTCTTTTAAGAGTGGTCTATTTTAAGAGTTTGGTCTCTTTTAAAACTTTAGTTCATTTGATTTGAGAATAACAAAAGTGAATTATGATTCACAATACTCAAGAACAGACACTAAGCTCATCTGAGAAGAAAAGGGCTTCCAACGAAATTTTGCAACCAATTCCAACGAGAGTTTCTTCAACCAAAAGTCCAACGAGAATTATTAGAAGCTTAACAACGTAAAAATTTTGCGGTTCTAAAGGAGTACGGTATAACCTTTATGGATTTTTCCCTACTCCAGGTATGTTAAATCTAAGCCTTTCTTTCATTTTGGCATGATCTCTTCATTGCACAAATTTGATAACGAGGCATAAAGAAAAATTCTTATCCTGAAATTTACTTATATTTTCCTAGTTTTGTAAGTTACAATATTATCTTTATCGGGACTTCATATTCATTTGAGTATTTTCTTTTTTCATTCAAGAGAGCAGAGAGTCTATATATACAGTATTACAGTATTTTATTATGATCGAGCTATAATCGATGGGCAGGCCCCTATTTGGAAACCTCTAATCAGATGGTAATTTATATACCGAGCCTAGTGTGGCCGAGCGCCTATGAGCGAGCCCAGTTGGCTGAGATACAGAGCCTAGTACGGCCGAGCGCCTATGAGCGAGCCTACTACGGTAAAGTAGTTATATATATATACCGAGCCTTATAGGGCCGGACATCTATTATACTTACTATATTGAGAGAGTTGAGTTAGTATCAGCAGGTAAGCATATCTTCAGATTATTTTTGACTTCCAGCTACTTGCAGTTATTATATTATTATTTCAGTTTCATCTTTCAGTATACTGCCTTACATACTCAGTACATTATTTTGTACTGACGTCCCTTTTCTGGGGGTGCTGCATTTCTTGCATGCAGATTCAGACAGACAGAAGGGTAGGCCTCCTCATTAGTACGCAAGGATATGGGAGGTACTGGGTGCTGGTCTCGCCCCCCAGTTCGGGGCATAACAAAGTGGTATCAGAGCAGTTCTGTCCTAGGGAGTCTACAAGCCGTGTCTAGTAGAGTCTTGTTTATGGGTGTGTTGTGCACCACACTTATAAGCAGGAGGCTATAGGGAATTTAGGATTGTCACTCTTTCTTCTTACTCTAGATCGTGTGGTAGAGCTCACTTATAAGAATTGAAATTCCGAACATCTATTTTATTCGTAATAAGACGATGCCTTCATTCAGAAAGACGATCGATAAGAGATATAACTGTGGAAGTGTTGAGTTAGAGGAACTCAATTTTGCATCTTGCTTATGACGAGTAAATGTGAGGTCTTCAGCAGATCATGAGTGTACTAAAAGGTGTACGGTTCTTGATAAGGAGTTTTTTGGAAAGAATACCTACCCACTCTTATGGTAAAAAGGAATAACGGAAGCGGAAGTTAGAAACAAGTTGCAACAAGTAAAAGAAGCAAGGTGAAGAAGGGTGTGAGGTACCCAGTTAATAAAGATTATCATTATTTACCAATCAGGAAGGGAGACATAAGCATTTTTAATTACCTTCAATAGTAATGATATACGTACAATCGGTCACACCTATCTCATTCATGCCCTATGGGAGTTAACGAATATGGTTTAAGAGAAGGACAGATAGCAGGATCCGGCTGGGGTTAGAGTAACCCCAAATGATGGATTGATGGTTTGCGTTAGTTGAAATTTCCGAAGGATATTACAAAGGTACTAATAGATCTCCTTGTGAGATACCTAGATAGGACACTCTAAAATAGTATATCTAGATATGACTACTACAAAGACAGACACTGGAATCCTGGAAGGGGTAAATACTACCTTAGTGTGGCTACCGTCCCTAGTAGAGAGAGAACGTTGAGCAAACCGACGAGCCAATGAATAAAGCAAGGGGATCTAAAAGCAAAATAATGTGTTGTTGAAATTTTCAAAAGAAAGGGATAGGCATAAATATTAGCAGGGAATAAGAAGAGAGATAAGGAAGCATTATGAGTAAGATGTGATAGATGGATGACAAAGCGTAGATCAAAAGATAACAGTATTACAGAATCTATAGTCAAGTAAAAAAAACAGAGGTGACAGGCCTTGAGACAACAAAAGAGTATAGGCCATAAAGTAATATCCTCATTCCGAGAAATAAGTTTGCAACTCTAACGCGATTACCAAAAGGAAAAGTTAGATCCAGAATAATAGAAACTCGTATGGATTGGTGATCAAGATAAACTAAACATGAATTATGGACTGAGTGATTGGATAATAGTCGGCATCATGGACAACAGAATAAGATTCATGAGAAATTCAGAGAATGGTTATTCAGGAAGACGCTTCCCTAAAGCAAGCAATGTGAGCAAAGTTAAGTTTAAGGGACTGTATGTGTTAGTTGCGCTAAAGTGTCACCATCGCGAGTAAGGGAATTTATTATGCTTGGTATAGAAAGATTTCCTCAAGGCGAGTAAGGATCATTAATGTTGTGAAACGACGCCAAAAGATGAAGAGATAAAACATCTATAGGTAGATCCTCATGGCTTTAGTTCTTAGTACTCCCCTAAAGGGGGGAATATGGAGTGATGTGGCATTAAGTCAGAATTAAGTGGTTCTAGTGACTATGGAATAGTAAAGGAAGAATGCAATAAAAATAAGAAAGGGATGAGGTTGCACTTATTCAAATCTTACAGATAGGCTACGATACCATAACATTATGCAAGTACAACGTCAAGGAGAGGAGGTTAGAGTTCCTGCCTGAGATGTTATTGATAGATAAGGAGCCAGTGCGAGACATAAGTAAGACAAAGGAAATAACCCAAGAAAGATTACGTGGAATATTGATATGAGAATGGGCTAATGAGTAGTTAGTAATTTATTAAGGAAGATCCTAGTTATGGATAGACAAGGGGACACAGACACATCAACAGACCGTGCAAGATAAACATAGTAAAACCCAACATGGAGAATTCGGCCTCGCAATAATGTCATTATAATATTTGAGATATATTCAAATAGGAGTCGGGGTAGTTAAAGTTACCATATGAGTGTTACGGGGATAAAAGAAAGTGTCACTAAGAAGGTAGTCAAAATATCAGTTCAGAGGCAACCCTACAAGCACAAGGGCACAGAGGTAAACACCTACGAATGATTATAGGCAAGGAAGGACATCAAAAAGGTCCGTAATAAGCTCATAACTTTATGATAGTCAAGAGTTCTCCCTAAGTACTACAACGAAAGACTAGCTTAGGAGATAAGGAAAAAGGCTTCAACCTAAGCACAACGACCTAAAGAGGAAATGGTCATGTAACAATAGTATCGCAACAACATTTTAAGTACTCCAAAGGAAAGTGGCACCTACCGTGGCTAATGAACGGGAAGTAAAATTAAAAGTAATATTCGTGATCATATGAGTTGTATGAAAACTCTGGCAAATGTGGGAACTAAGATAAGCTAAGTATGGACACGGAAAAAGGGCAGAAAGACCACGAAAAGTAATAGCTTACATTGAAAGAAAGCTAAGATGGAATGAAAGAAGTTATTCGATCAATGATCCAGAGTTTGTTATGTTATGAATGCACTCAAGATTTCAGAGTATTATCCATGCAGCATATATGTTTGCAATCATACAGCCGTAGAAGACTCCGGTGTAAGTTAAAAAAAAGAATTAAATTCAGGTCATGGACATAGGATTGAATTGTTAGATGATGGTATCATGGATATTACATAAGCGTCCATGAAAGGCTAAAGTAACACCATAAGCCGCAGATCGGAAGATAGCTTAAGAATAAAGCTTGATCAAAAGGAGAAGGAAACTAAAGAGTTACATCAACAAAGTAAATCAGAAGTCGGATTATTGGACCCATAAAATTATAGACCTCATGACTGAGAATATTGCAGGATTACTCTTAATATCATAGGTACAAGACAGATAGTACAACAACCATATTCTATAACGGCTCTATGATAAAGCAGTTAGAAGAGTACCTGCCTCATCAGAAGTCAGTATGAAGCTTCCATCGAATTGTGTATGCACCAGAGGTGCAAGTATTATAATAGAATTTCAAGATGTGGATGTGAACTATACCTATGTGGAAGGGAGGTCATGAAAGAGATAGAAGATGTGATGTGAGATTTTAAGGTAAGTAAGCTAAAGGTGAACAACGTACGAGATACTCATGTGAAGAAGGTGGTGAATAATCTATACTTCAGATAGAAGGCTCAAAGCGCTGGGATTAAGTATCCAGGAATGATAGCGGCGTCGTCAGTGGCATATATTCCAACCTATGGATTTTAAATATCAAGAGGTCTAGCTAAGAGAGTGAAGGAGATTTAGAGACGATGTGATGTCTCGCTTGATGCTCCAAAATAACATAAGGAAATTTATGACGCAAGAAAGTAATATAAATAGATATATGTAGGTCGCAAGCTATCGTATGGTGAAGCGACAAGGTTCTAGAAGACAGGAGTAAGGATAGGAACGGGCGAGTGAGAAGGTAATGAAAATGGATAAGTCCTCAAGATTAAGCCCATGAAAACAAGAAGAGCATATGATTTTTTCTAAGTTATACAAAGCTCACTGTAGCCTGAATGAACTCAAAGGAGTCAAAGACAAATGGCATTTAGAAGAGGTGGAATGTTGCCCTGGTAATAGAATAAGGGTGTAATTTGTTGTAGATAAAGGATGAAGTTCGGGCCTTCGATTGAGTAATGATTTGAAGAGGATTTCACGAATCGTACGGAATTAAAATACCCACGTAAAGTGAATCACATTGGGATGCTATAAAATATAATTATTGAGAACAATATCACCCCCAAGTGGATCAGGAAAATCACTTCAAATATTCCTCGATGGAACATAAGCCCTAATGGAAATGTATTATGTAAGAAATTTCAAATTATCAATGGAAAATTGTAGATCAACATTAAGGTGAATCGACAATGGATGGATAAAAGTTCAACAATATGAGATGAGATTATACTATCAGTCTTAAGGATAAGCAACGTGAGTAACCTGGAGTTGGTTGCAGAGGTCAGTAACAATAAACCGAAGTAAGAATTGTGGTATAGTGTGACCTACATAGATGCAGTAGAGTCATATGAATGGATAACCAGGTCTATGAAATAAGACATAGCCATATTTGCAAGTTCTACAAAGTACCGAGCAAAGAACTTCAGTACACCTATAGATGTCCAGAGAGGCATCCTATTAAGCCTTGTATATGTTTACTAATTAAGGACTAGAGATTGGCTAAAAGCTGGAGGAAAAGGGAGAGAAGAGTCGCATGGGCACACTTACAAGGTTAGTAGTATAGTAGAGGCTGCATGATAGGAGGTAGCAGCAGTTGCAAAATTGAAAGGAAGTCGATCACAAGTCATGGAATGGGAAAGAGGCCTAAGGGGGAAATCTCCTGGCCTTTGGATTTATTCAAAAAACAATTGCCTAAATGAAAAGAAAAAATATTAAAGTACTCGCAAGAGCTATGGGTTATGAAAATTATAAGTGCATCAGCCAACATTCGAGGACGAATGTTCCAATGGGGGGAATGATGTTACTCCCCGCAATATTACGCTAATATTACATCCTGCAGTATTATATTATAATGATGTTACACTTCGTAGCATTAAATTACGACGATGTCGCACCCTGTAGTATTGTATGTTGAATTTGTCGTAAGGTAATTGACATCAGTCCAAGGAAAAGACTAATTGGAGATTATAAGGATTTTGCTATTTCACAAATGATGAGTAAATTCGTGAAGGTGAAAGAGGAAGTAAGTCAAAGAAAATGAATTTTCGTCCAAGTTTGGCATGTGGGGATAAAATACGGGCCAAGCGTTAATACTCGATATTTAAAGACTAGTACCATACAAGGTACCATATTACCATGATAGTGGGATATATAAAGTGTATTAAAAATAAGTACACTTTTAAGTAATTTAAGATAATTCCTAATTATGCGGGCAATTGGTTAATTATCAGGTAACATAACATTACCTAGTTAATTATTAAAATATGAGATAAGACTAACACCCCCCACCCCCCACACCAAAACGTGGCAGCAAAGAAGCTAACCAAACATATGACTAAGTAGTCATATAAGCTTAGTGGCTATCTAAAGAAAGCAAGTCATCAACATGTTAAACCCTAAAGGTTTATAAAGTTTGGTCTCTTTTAAGAGTTTGGTCTATTTTAAGAGTTTGGTCTATTTTAAAAGTTTAATTCATTTGATCAGAGAATAATAAAAGTGAATTATGATTCACAATACTTAAGAACAGACGCTAAGCTCATCCGAGAAAAAAAGGGCTTCCAACGAAATTTTGCAACCAATTCCAACGAGACTTTCTTCAACCAAAAGTCCAACGAGAATTATTAGAAGGTTAACTACGTAAAATTTTTGCGGTTCTAAAGGAGTACGGTGCAAACTTTACGGATTTACCCTACTCCAAGTATGTTAAGGCTAAGCTTTTCCTTCATTTTGGCATGATCTCGTCATTACACAAGCTTGATAAAGAGGCATAAAGAAAAATTCATATCCCGAAATTTATGTATATTTTCCTAGTTTTGTAAGATACAATATTATCTTTATCGGGACTTCATATTCATTTGAGTATTTCCTTTTTCCAGACAAGAGAGTACATAGTATATATATACAGTATTACAGTATTTTTATTACCATCGAGCTATAATTGATGGGCATGCCCCTATTGGGTAACCTCTGATCAGATGGTAAGTTATATACCTAGCCTACTGTGGTCGAGTGCCTATGAGCGAGCCCAGTTGGCCGAGATACAGAGCCTAGTCTGGCCGAGCGCCTACTCTGCGGGCAATTGATTAATTATCAGGTAACATAACATTACCTAGTTAATTATTAAAATAAGAGATAAGACTAACACCCCCCACCCCCCACACCAAAACGTGGCAGCAAAGAAGCTAACCAAACATATGACTAAGTAGTCATATAAGCTTAGTGGCTATCTAAAGAAAGCAAGTCATCAACATGTTAAACCCTAAAGGTTTATAAAGTTTGGTCTCTTTTAAGAGTTTGGTCTATTTTAAGAGTTTGGTCTATTTTAAAAGTTTAATTCATTTGATCAGAGAATAATAAAAGTGAATTATGATTCACAATACTTAAGAACAGACGCTAAGCTCATCCGAGAAAAAAAGGGCTTCCAACGAAATTTTGCAACCAATTCCAACGAGACTTTCTTCAACCAAAAGTCCAACGAGAATTATTAGAAGGTTAACTACGTAAAATTTTTGCGGTTCTAAAGGAGTACGGTGCAAACTTTACGGATTTACCCTACTCCAAGTATGTTAAGGCTAAGCTTTTCCTTCATTTTGGCATGATCTCGTCATTACACAAGCTTGATAAAGAGGCATAAAGAAAAATTCATATCCCGAAATTTATGTATATTTTCCTAGTTTTGTAAGATACAATATTATCTTTATCGGGACTTCATATTCATTTGAGTATTTCCTTTTTCCAGACAAGAGAGTACATAGTATATATATACAGTATTACAGTATTTTTATTACCATCGAGCTATAATTGATGGGCATGCCCCTATTGGGTAACCTCTGATCAGATGGTAAGTTATATACCTAGCCTACTGTGGTCGAGTGCCTATGAGCGAGCCCAGTTGGCCGAGATACAGAGCCTAGTCTGGCCGAGCGCCTACTCTGCGGGCAATTGATTAATTATCAGGTAACATAACATTACCTAGTTAATTATTAAAATAAGAGATAAGACTAAC